>SJYC01141611.1:0-32340 GCA_006408675.1 Madoqua kirkii
TCTCCTCTTTCACTTTCATCAAGAGGCTTTTTAGTTCCTCTTCACTTTCTGCCATAAGGGTATACCCCTTAAAGGTTATCGATATTTCTCCTGGCAATCTTGATTCCAGCTTGTGTTTCTTCCAGTCCAGCCTTTTTCATAATGTACTCTGCATATAAGTTAAATAAGTAGAGTGACTATACAGCCTTGACGTACTCCTTTTCCTATTTGGAACCAGTCTGTTGTTCCATGTCCAGTTCTAACTGTTGCTTCCTGGCCTGCATACAGATTTCTCAAAAGGCAGGTTAGGTGGTGTGGTACCCACTCCAATATTCTTGGGCTTCCCTTGTGGCTCAGCTGGTAGAGAATCTGCCTGCAATGCGGGAGACCTGGGTTCCATCTATGGGTAGGGAAGATCCCAGGGAGAGCGGAACGGCTACCCACTCCAGTATTCTGGCCAGGAGAATTCCATGGACTGTATGGTCCATGGGGTCCCAAAGAGTCAGACACAACTGAGTGACTTTCATTTTCACTTTTTCCTCTCTGGATGTTCATTAGAACAGGGATTGATGAGGCTAGATGGGAACAAGATAACAGCTTTTCAAAAACCTTACTCCTGGAAAGAAATGGTAGTGAATAAAAGTATTAATTCAAAGTCCACAGTGAATTCTCATAAAATCCAGTTTCATGAAATCTGACCGTCTTGCCCCCTCTTTCTCTGGGTTTGTACTGTTGTTCACCTGTGTTGTACGTTGGCTCTTTTCTTATCACTGCACACTGACTTTTCCCCAAGGCTCTTAGATCCAGCTCTTCATCGTTTTGTGTTTCATGAACTCTGAATCATTACGACACTGATTCTGATCCCAAACCTTTATCAAATTTCAGAGTTTCACCCTACCTTGTTATTCTGGTTCTCTCAGGTAAAATTCTTAAGAGGGAATGTTTAATTGGTGGCTGGTCAGTGAGTGGATTGAGTCTTCCTGAGTCTCTTGTCCACTACTGACCTAATGAGCAGGGCCTGGTAGAGATCCTGCAGAGATGTGCCCTTCGAGGCTGTTATCTGTGGCCAATTAAACAAGAAGGGGAAGTTGACTAGTTGACTATGCCTGACAAATTGACTCAGTACCTTGATTTCACTCTAATCTTCTATTAAGCTGAACATTTCAAATCTCACTAGTTCTAGATAAGTTTTCTATATATACATTCCAGTGTTCTCATTGTTTATTTCAGTTGGCATAGGTATAAAGTGAAGTATATTCATTCAGCACGATGACATTCCATTTTGATCCTTTAATATCAATTGCTTGAGGATACCTATGATGATGATAATGATGAGATTGCTAAGCCTGAGGAAGAATAAGCTCATCTTGTATGTCACATTCACAAGTAAAATAGAAAAAAATGGCCTCAGATGCCACTAATATTTTATGTATTACCTACCACTGGTAACCCACAGATGACTATGATAAGATGGAGAAACTCTGCAATGCAAGAGACCCCGTGTTAATCCCTGAGTCAGGAAAATCACCTGGAGAAGGAATGGTAACCCTCTCCAATGTTCTTGCCTGGAGAATCCCATGGACAGAGGAAGCTGGCAGGCTAGTCCATGGGGTCGCAAAGAGCTGGACATGACTGAGCAACTAACACTTTCACTTTCACTTTGTATTGAAACTTTTTTATTCCTGAGATAATGATGTATTTTCTTTTCATATCTGCAGAATAGAGCTATAGATGATAAGAAGTTATAATGATCACTTGATTGTAAATTTGAAAAAAAAAAAAACCACCTCAAATCTACTTCAGCAGATGTAGATAAAAGCCAATAAACTGAATAAAAATGTATTGCAAGGCAACAAGAGCTGTAGTGTCTTCTGAAAACTGTTAACATGACCTTTAAAATATTTCTCCTAGAAATCCTGAAAGCACAGGTGACAGTAAATTGAACACAGGATTTATTTGTAAAGCATATTGTGGACTTTATTAAATTAATAGTACTATTTATGGCCATTACACCTTTGGAGATACAGAGGGTAGAGTAGTCAGCAGAGAGTTTTCATTAGGTCATTTTCTTTAAAGCTCAAAACAAAGTCTGTAGATTTGCTCTCTGTAGGGTTTGTAGAAAGTACAGGAAGTGACAACACAGAGAGCTGGCAGCTCACTGAGCTGAGATGGACTATAAAGGGAGGATGGCTTCCTGGTGGGGGTGGGCTATTAGTGCTACCAAAGCGGCACCCCTTGACTTGGCCCACATCTACCATTATATTTTATTCGTGAGAGGACAGGGAGCCCATTGGAAAAAGAATGTGCAGAGAGAAGTTCTTTGACTTCTTAAATGGATGGGGGATGAATGGAAATCGTTTATTGAACTTAACATAAAACCCAAAATTGGGATGTCACATAGGCTTGTGATTCTCAGGCTGAATATTCCCTGATCACTCTAACTGGATAAAAAACTTAAAATTCAAAATGGCAGAATTGTGTCAGATTTGCAAAGAATATAAGTGTTTTTAAAACCTTTACTGGAAAATGTTACTGAGATGTTAACTTTAAATAAGGTACAAAGACATAGCAGTATGTATTGAATATTTGATATTAACTTATCACGTATGAACTCAGTCCAAAGTTATATAGTTATTTGTGGGCAGAGATTGTCAGGGGTGCTTATCACCAGGAAAAGGAATAGTGCAGAGAGGAAAATGTTGAAAAATGCTAAGTATGTGCCCATCTGTGTGCCCACTATCAAAAATGCATCTAAGCCAACAACTATTCCTTAAAGCTAAATGCTAAAGTGGCCTAATAATTTAGTTTTCATTGAAAAGAAATAGGATAGTTACTAATGTTAATAGACTAATTATATGTTCATGTGTTGACTGTGACAACAAGTAGTTTGGGCCGACAGTATCCACTGTTGAAGAAACCATGTAACACTTCTGAAATTTCTGATTCTTGAAGAAGTTTCCCATGTGGAAATGGTATTTTTTCACTCAGCCTGAATTTTTCCCCTATCACACCCCCCCTTACTTGCACACACATACACGATTCCTTTTATATTATCATTTCTACCACAGTACTGTGTCTTCTGTATCTCCCCTGGCCATACCAATAAAAAAATCCATTTGCATATCAGAGATCTACCACTTTATTCCGTATGTGGACATTAGCTGATGTATAATAAATGTAAATGTAGCTATTTGTAATATTAAACTGGAAATAAACTTGTTACGGAATAGAACACCTAAGGGGGAAAACCATTCCACACCATATTGTTCAGTGTCGCACAACTGAGAGGAATGAGAGGGGAAAATGTGACAGGAAGTCAGCCAGATGAAGAGGAACAACCTTTCAGAAAATTAGTGATGGAGCCTGAGAAAACTTCTCTGAGGATTTCAGCTCATGTGTGTATGATACTCACCTAGTACCAAAGACTACTGTTTTAGGTCCTTTATGTGAAAGTGAAGTGAAAAGAGAGGGCTTCCGTGGTGACTCAGGTGGTAAATAATCTACCTACAATGTGGGAGACCTAGGTTCGATACTGTTTTAGGTTCTTTATATATTACTCATTAAATTCTAAACCCTATGCAGTAGTTATGAGTGTTACCACATTCTTCAGATAAAAACATGGAGGCAGACAGAGGTCAAGGAACTTTCTCAAGGTCACTGGCTGGGAAGAATCAAAGATGAGATATGAACGGAGTCACTTTGCTGCAGGGTTTATACTATTAACTACTAGAGTAAACAAACTCTAGTCCTTATCTCTATAATGAGCAGAGAATCTAGATGATTCTGTGAAACAATTCTATTAGAATTCAGCAAATGCTTTTTAAGCACCTTCTATGCATATACTCAGGTGGTAAATAATCTACCTACAATGTGGGAGACCTAGGTTCGATACTGTTTTAGGTTCTTTATATATTACTCATTAAATTCTAAACCCTATGCAGTAGTTATGAGTGTTACCACATTCTTCAGATAAAAACATGGAGGCAGACAGAGGTCAAGGAACTTTCTCAAGGTCACTGGCTGGGAAGAATCAAAGATGAGATATGAACGGAGTCACTTTGCTGCAGGGTTTATACTATTAACTACTAGAGTAAACAAACTCTAGTCCTTATCTCTATAATGAGCAGAGAATCTAGATGATTCTGTGAAACAATTCTATTAGAATTCAGCAAATGCTTTTTAAGCACCTTCTATGCATAAATACTCAGAGAAGGCAATGGCACCCCACTCCAGTACTCTTGCCTGGAAAATTCCATGGGCGGAGGAGCCTGGTAGGCTGCAGTCCAGGGGTTGCTAAGAGTCGGACATGACAGAGTGACTTCACTTTCACTTTTCACTTTCATGCATTGGAGAAGGAAATGGCAACCCACTCCAGTGTTCTTGCCTGGAGAATCCCAGGGCCAGGGGAGCCTGGTGTTCTGCCGTCTATGGGACTGCACAGAGTAGCAACAGCAGCAGCAGCAGCAGCATGCATAAATACTAGACACCTTAGGGAAGTAAACAAAAAGTCAGTTAGGCCACTACCCTAAAGGGAATTAAGATGACTATGACCACCATTCTGATATGAGATAGAATGTGACATAAACTTTTTTTATAAATAAATTTATTTCTTTTAATTGAAAGTTACTTTACAATATTGTATTGATTTTGCCATACATCAATATGAATCTGCCACGAGTATACACGAGTTCCCCATCCTGAACCCCCCTCCTTCCTCCCTCCCCATACCATCCCTTTGGGTCATCCCAGTGCACCAGCCCCAAGCATCCAGTATCATGTATTAAACCTGGGCTGGCGACTCATTTCATATATGATTTGGGAAAATGGCATTGAAACATAAACTTTAAAAAAAAAAAAAAGAAGACATTAATAGTCTTCTATTCAACATCCATTGAATAGTATGGGAGTTATTGGGGGGAAAAAATTACTTTTTTAGCTACTAGAGGTTAAGGAATGTGGGTAGAGAGGAAAGGATATGATATAAACCTCATGAAGTGGATATTCAGAAGGTGAATTGAATGTAGATATGTGAAGGTTGAAATATTCAGCGAAGGAAAAAAAACAAAAATTGGGTTAGATACAGGGAACAGAAGGTAGTTTGTTCATCTGTGTTGTCTTCATGAAGAGAATTGGACAGTGAGGCAGGAAAGTTTAGATTAGGTTCAGGCCATGAAGAACTTTGAAAGTCTTATAAGAGTATTTAGATTTTATTCGGTTGGGAACTATGAAAAATTTTTCAACTATGTTTTTGGAAGATTAATCCATTATTGAGAATGGCATAGCTACTTAAAATGCTGATGTCTAGGATCAATAAAGTTGTTCATCTGTGTTCAGTTCCGTGGAAGAAATAGTTTCTAGAACCTCCTAGGAATATGGTGTTGTGGTGGGTTTGTGGAATATAGAAATAAAGAAGATATTATCCTTGACTTTGAGGAGCTTTTTACAGGATGTGCAAAGTTCTATAAGGGCCAAGAGGAATGGTATGTTATTTCTGATGGGGGCACAGTGAAGGTTTGTGCAGGATGCGCTTGTGGGTAACCTCTTCTTACTGTCTTGGCCAATGCAAGCTCAGTCACAGCTGTCAGACTGTACAGCTGACTTCCAGCTTGGGCCAGATGACATGGCCTCACTGAGGGACAATTTGGAAGAATTACTGGATGTGAACAAAAATCAGTAATGATGTCCGTATCTTCACATAGAGGGTACATCTCATTATTGGTCCCAGGATGTATTTCTAGGGTAAATATTAATTATGACTATCAAAAGAGCAATCAGCTATTTAACATCTATTTAATCGAGCCAGAATGGATTTAGGTTTCTAACAATAAAATCCACAGTTTCCAATGACTGTATTATTCTACAAAGCACAAGTCATGGAAAAACCTGGCAAAGTGGAAAAACCTGGCAAGGTAGAAAAACCAAGAGAGTTACTGGGCTCAGATGAGCCATCTCTGAACACTTAGGAAATTTTCTCCCTATTTACAAGCACTGAATGCTTTTTAAAACTTCCTATTGCCTTATCTTATAAAGTATCTACTTGTATTTACTTTTTGTAATACACTGTATCCACTTTGTATTCCCTGGACCAAAACAGAAAATTATTTGGAACCATTTTGATTTCATTATCAAATATCTTTATTGCTTATAAAGAGTAAAAGTAATTCAAGCCATTGTGAAGTGTCTAAGTTAAAGAATCTTCATGATACATTTAAATAACAGTGTATGAAAGCATTTAATTAAGAAAACATCACAGTGATGCATCGATAAGCATTTAGATACAAAAGTCACAAAGGATCAGTTTGTGTAAGAAGCATCTTATGTGTAGAGCCTGTGACAGGGAAGGCTGCTGCTGCTGCTGCTAAGTCGCTTCAGTCGCGTCCAACTCTGTGAGACCCCAGAGACGACAGCCCACCAGGCTCCACCGTCCCTGGGATTCTCCAGGCAAGAACACTGGAGTGGGTTGCCATTTCCTTCTCCAATGCATGAAAGTGGAAAGTGAAAATTGAAAGTGAAATTGCTCAGTCGTGTCCAACTCCTGGCGACCCCATGGACTGAAGCCTACCAGGCTCCTCCGTCCATGGGATTTTCCAGGCAAGAGTACTGGAGTAGGGTGCCATTGCCTTCTCCAGACAGGGGAGGCTAGTCATCATATTCACTTGGAGGTGGTTCGTAATTTAGAAACTCACAATAAATATGAATTTATTTTATATTTTAAAAGGACAAAGGCAAGCATTCCTTATTGTCATAACTCAAATAACACGAAATAAAGCTTGACAAATATATCTCGGCTAGTAGGGATGGATTTAAACAGATTATAAAACAATAAAGTACACCTAAAGAAAACATCCAGTCTGTGTGAGTTAAGAGGATCGGGAAAGATATTCTCAGGTCAGGAAATATGGCAAATCAAAGTACAAGACAGAAGGTAGAAATTAGCCCAGCATCAGAGAGAGGCAGTGGGGAGATTGTTTAACTAGGCTAGGCAAAGCATTTAGACTAGATACCTTAAGGTATTGGGAGCCATTGTAAGTTCTTAAAAAGGAGAAGTCACGTTTAAAATTTAATTTATAGAATATTAAACCAGTGTTTTTAGATTATACTGATGAGACAGAAGTCACAGAGCCTAGGAGAACAGACCAAAGGCTATACCATGTCTCAATATTGAAACCTTGTTGGCCTAGGCCAGAATATTGAATAAGAAAATGGAATGAACTTGAGTGCCATCTCAAAGTCATGGGACTTGGTGATAAACTGACTATGAAGGCACAAGGATGCAAGTCGTCAAGGATGACCAAATCACGCTCAAGGTTTCTGCCTTTGTGTCTGGGACAATACATGGCCGTTAACAGAACTAAGGATGCAGGCTGGAGATCCTGTAGAGAGGGGAGAGTGTTTAAAGTTTAATTTAGATATATGGAGTTGCTGACAGATTATCCAAATTTAAAATATGAAATTGTAGCAGTCCAGGAGAGCAGTAGGTTTGAAAGTCAATGATATGAATGTGGTCATGAAAAGTACTCTTCAGGGGGGTGATTCAGGAAGAAGCCAGGATGGACAGCCAAAGCTTGAGGGCACATACGCAACAGGGGCCCACATAGGGAGCCAGGGGAGATGTGATCAGGTAGGTAGAACGATAAGCATGATGAGATGTTTTCTCAAAAACTCTAGTAATTTGATAGAATCATCTATCTTCTGACTGCTCAAGACCCAGACATTCTGAATACAGTCAATAGTCCAAACTGCAACTTCTTTTAATCCAGACCCGTCCTGATTCTCATTTTTCTACATATTCATCTCTGTTCTGGCCCCTTCTCTTTTATGAATCTTACCCTGTTCCTGCCTCCTCACCACCGCAAAACCCAGATGGTGTGAAGATCTAGATGGTGAAGTCCACTGTGAGAAGTTCTAGCAGCTGCACTTTCCTTCATGTGTCTAACCCCCACCTTTCTTTTCTTCCTGCTCTTTTCTTTCTTCTTCTGTCCTTCCATGTTTCTCTCTATATTGCCTCATATTTTCCCACTTGTCCTGAGCCCTCAGCCCTTTATGCCAATCTTCTTATCCCTCCTTTCTTTTTATAGTAGAGTGACTAAAAGTCATTATCAGTTACTTCCTGTCTAGATCAAATCTTTTATATACTTTCATCAAATCGTTTCTCTCCTTGGAAGCATCTGCTGCAGGTGAAAAGTTTTTAGTATGATTATCTGAATACCATGGTTTCTTCCACTTGCTCCTGAGTTACCTGGAGCAGTGAATGCATAAGCTCACAATATGTTCCTCCCATTGACACAGTGACTGGCCTATAAATATTTATCAGAAGAAAAGTATGAAGAACCTGAGAGCTGTCACAATGGGATCAGAGACTTTTGCCATGTGTCTCAACTTCTTCTCGAATTCCCATCAGACCCAGGAGCAGATCAGGCAAGTTGAGGACTAGGAGAGCCCAGGTATTTTATAGCTAAGTTAAAAATTCAAATCAAGGCCTAGTAGTAAACATGAATTATATCAACTTTAGAAAAGAAAACCAACAGCGTGGCAAGGGTATCTTGTATAGTTGAACCAATTATCTGTACAGGATCCACTGGTCTGTTAATAGGGATGTGGAATGAGCACAGCAGCTATTGACACTTATCATAATATAGGAGGAGATGATTGTTTAAAACAGTAATGAATAGGCTTAGGTCAGGCAAACTTTAATGATCTAATAAAGAAGTCATTTTTTATTGCGCTTAATAACAAATAACCTTTTCAGGATTTTCTAGTTGTCATAAAATCTATTAAAATTATTATTTGGTGTCAGTGCATAACACTATTTTGATGTATGGCAAAATCTTAGCAAATAAAAAGTTTTGAAAACTTAATTATTTAAAGAGGAAGAAAACACAGATACACCTTTAACAACCATGCAGACAATGTAAACCCAGAGGAAGAGAGGAAATAATTTCCCTGGTATCAAGAAGATCTACTAGAGCTCATGGGATAAAATTGAGAAAAGGGACATTAAACCAACAATCCTGAAAAGAAAAAAAAAATCCCTCTTCTTACTAAATATGTTCAAGCTGTGACTTAAGCTTCAGGGAAACTGATAACCAGGTGTTAGAAAGCATATTATAAGAAATATCTTGCTTTGCTGCATTTTCTGATCTAGCCAGACAATTTAGGATGTACAAAATTTATTTCAGTGTTTCTTATGTTGTGATATGCTTGTCATCACCTGGTACTGCCATTGAAATTTCACTAACATCTGCTTACAACTATGTCACTAGCTACCACATACCATGGTGACAATTAAAACATTGTAAATTTATTCTTTAAAGAAATGGGCTCACATAATCAAGAGACTAATAATATTAAAATAATGTAATTTTTAATGCCTTGGAGACACAGGCCATTCATTCCGTAATGCTGGGCTCAGTTTTTTAATGAACAGTTAAATATATTAAACAGTAGCAAAGAAAGGAAATACATCTGTTGATTCTGTGCTTAATTAACCCCATGGAAAACACAGGTACAACTGCAGAGATGTGTAGCCAAGAAGATAACAGACAGAAGGCATGAATCCAGGTTTGATCCAGGCAGCTATGGATCTGGGTCTGTCAACTTGGGTCATTATCAAGTTGCATTTCACTGGTCAAAACATTGATCCTATTGGTACCTATTTTCTCATCTGAAAAGGGGATGGTACAAGCTTCTATAGTTTTATAAAATGCATGAGAAGGCACTTTGGAGAGTCTAAAGGACTATACCCATGTAAGAGATAAGTAGCAGCATGATTTCAAAAGCTTTTATATTTAACTATGTAATGTGCGTTTTAAATTTTTTGTGCTTACATTTAAATCCGGATGTGTCTGGTGCTCTGGGAATTCACAACACTTTAAGCCATATAATGAAGCCACACTGTGAACACTTAATTAACTTTTGGTAGGTGCTAATTCTTAATAAGAACTTTAAAACTTGGCTTATTGTGAATAAACCATAATTCAAAGAATCTACTCACATATAAATGAGATTTACCTGTAGCTTAGAAAGATACACTTTAAATAAGATCTGAATAAAACATCTGGAAACTTTACTTCCAGGTTTCTATGGTGAGTGACTGATAAATGTGAGATAATATTTCAAAATTAGAAAAACATCCTTTGTCACCAATAGACGTTAGTAAGTTATTCCTGAACTTGAATTAAAAAACAACAGTTGACTCATCCATCCATTCATATATTCTTTCATCCACTGAATCTCTGTTTGCTCAGTAAATGGTAAATGGGTCTGTGATAGCTGCTGGTGCTGGTGGTACAAGAAGGCTGTACTCAATCAGCGTGGCCCAGTGCAGATGAACGAGGCATGTGTGGCCAGTTTCCTAAGCCAATGCCTCTATATCACCTCTGAATGCAGGAATGAAAAGGCAAGGCTCTGGCCCCAGGGAGTGTTCTGTCTCATTGAAAGGCAATATGATCAATCCTGTATTGAAGTAATTCGCAGTATCCTCAAGAAAAGCAGAGAAAAAGACATGTAGCACTGCCCTGGGGAGGTTAAAGAAGACTTCAAATGAAAGGTCATAGTGAACAAGAAGGAAAAATGGAGCAGCCCAGGCAGAAATGGAGAGCATGTTCCAGACGGAGGAAAAAGTTTTCAGAGCAGAGACGTGTGAGCTAATGTGAAGTGTTGCAGAAAAACAAGTGTCCATTGTTGGCTGAGAAGAAAACTCTTGGAGTAGAGTGCAGGAGGTAAGACTGAAGAGGAAGAAAAACCAAGTGTGAATTATAAGATTTATAACAAAAATAAAGATGAACTATGGAAGCATTTTAATGACATGATCATGTTTATGATGAGCTTAGGCAAGGATGCTTGTGTAGAAATGTAGATGGTTTCCTAGGGAGCTTTCTGAAGTTTGGACATGATAAAGCAGTCAAGTGCAATATACTAAAGGCTGATTCATGTCAATGTATGGCAGAACCAATGCAGTACTGTAAAATAGAATAAAGTATTAAACAAAAAAAAAACAAACAACAACAAAAAAAGAAATATTTAAGTGTATGGTTCTTTAAATGTTATTAGTGGTGGTGGCTTAGTCACTAAGTTATGTCCGACTTTTGTGACCCCATGGACTATATAGCCCACGAGTCTTCTCTGTCCATGGAATTTTCCAGACAAGAATATTGGAGTGGGCTGCCATTTCCTTCTCCAGGGGATCTTCCTGACCCAAGAATCAAATGCAGACTCTCCTGCATTGTAGGAAGATTCTTTACCAACTGAACCACCATTAGGTGGATGCAAGGTGGACTTAAAGTTTTCCAGAAAGATATGTTAACTTCACTACACTAAAAAGTCAATAAAGGAATTTGACCCCCATAACTTCTAAAAATGTTTCCATGAAGACCGTGTGAACATAAACAGTTATCCAAAGAATTTGAGATGAAAGAATCCCTACAGTAAATAAGGAACTTTCATTCCCAAAATAATCCAGATTCTGTGTTATCCTGAGCCTCCAAAAATTGCTTGATCTCACTTATTTTTGTGTAGACTTATCCGAAACTGATGTTTCTATGGAGCTCAGTAAAACTGTGCCAGAGATACAGGAAAGAAAAGGTAAAGAGAGAAAAAAGGAACTGTGAATGAATTCTCTTTGCAATGTTGGCTTTTCTTCAGAGATGGCCATGGTCTTTCCCCTTTGCAAAATAGCATTTAAAAACAGAATCCTATATCTACAGATGATCTGAGGGAGTAGCCCAGCTGTGCTTTTCATATATGCACCTAACTTATTTCAAGGGTGCTTTGTTTTATTTTTACAGCTGCAAAGTGTTAGCAATCCAAAAAGAGCTGCCAAGAGTACAATCAGATGAATTAGATTAGGGCTGGTTTTCGTGGTATATTCAGAGATGTTCTAAATAAGTTCCCTGTGCAGTTTCTGAATACCCTGAGTGATCAGAGCTGTTTCCCAAACAGAGGTGGAATGGTTATTTCCCCATTTGCAGCTGCTTATTTGATTTTTAAAAAGACCCCTCGAAACATCTTCACATTCCCTTAAAAAACTGTGATATAGGCCTATATACGAGTGAGGTTGCTGTTATAACATGAAAACTGAAGACACTGACAGTCAGTGAAATCCTCATGAAGACCAATCATAGAATTGAACTGCAGGTGCACTTCAGCTTTGGATATGTTATAATAACCAGCCAATCATAAATCCAAATCATATTACATGCTGTTTTCCTCTGACTTCCACCATAATATTCAAGAAGTATCCCTCTCCAAGGTGAAATAATCCAGGGGTGTGATAGGACTGTTTTTGTTGATAAACTGATTAAAAGGCAATCCTGTTGTATCTGGAATATATAAACCTTGGAGAACATATATGGCTTCCTGAACTTGGCAACAAGTCACCAACCTTTGGATCTCCTTTCTGCTACAGCTGTGCTTTCTTTCAGAGGACCCCAGAGATACATCTTTTTCCTAATCCTACACATGCAGTTCTTGGACACTAGCTATTGTGAAAGTACTTGTTTTGCCTGGTGACTTACAACAGTTGGTCAAACCTTTGTGCGATTCACTAGTAGTGACACATGGAACATGTGACCTATTTAGGCTTCACATCTTACCAGGCTAGAGGCATTGGCCTTCCTATTTTCCCTTCTTATCCATTCTGAAAGTGTAGAATACTATTTTTCTTCAAGTCATGCTATTCTTTGTTCTGAGATATTTGGGGTTTTCTTTAAGTCAGTCTTTTCTGCTGGTTACAGTCAATACCCTATGGAGAAGATTGCTAGAAAGTCGTAAGAGGACTAGTATGACTTTGGGGTAAACATGACCAGTAAGTCAGATGTTCTTTTCAGCAATGATTCCATGTGTCTCTTAGCTTAGCCCTGGGATTGAGAAGAGAAGCCTCAGCTCAGGTGTTTTCTCTGACCTCAGATTGAGTTAGGTGCCCTGCTCGGTGGTTCCACAATGCTCTATCTTTTCATATTGCTGAGAGCGATATGTTTAGACATCTGTCACATGTATTAGACTCTGAGCACCTTCAGAGCTGGGACAGTGCAATAGGGCATCATCAACCTACTACTGTCTTGTGTTCCTGCATCACCAAGGTTTTAGCAGTGTCTGAAACATAATAGATGCTCAATAATAAGGGTTTTGAATGAATTAATAAGGAATACTATGGATGAACAATTATGCTACAAAAATTTCTGAAATAAGAATTAGTGAGCCTATATTTTAAACTAAACTTGCTGTCACTCTGGATGATTTATTAAGTCAAATATGTTATTTCTACTAAAAGGTTTGGACCAAATTATCTCTAGTGTTTCCTTCCAGCTCTGAAATACTATGATTATGGCAGGGTTTTTTCAGACCTATGAGTCTATGATAAGATGTTAACCTAGTAAAATTGATTCTGGGTACTGTCACATTGTCAAATTTGGGGGCTCTCTTCTAAACAAGTAAAAATAAAGCAAAAAATGATGTATATGAAAGATCAGAAAGTTTAGAATTTGCCATGCTAGAAGTTATTTAAATAAAGAAACTGTAGTCGGTTGGCAGGCTTGACTTGGATATTCAAAAGTTTCCTATTGGTTAGAAGCTTCACTATGCATCTATAACATACCATGTGAGTATGTGCTAAGTTGCTTCTGTTGTGTCTGACTTTTTATGATTCTATGGACTGTAGTCTGCCAGGTTCCTCTGTCCATGATAATTCCCAGGCAAGAGTACTGAAATGGGTTGCTGTAGCCTCCTCCAAGGGATCTTCTTGATCAGGAATTAAACCTGCATCTCTTGGCATTGGCTGGCTGGTTCTTTACTACTAGCACCATCTGGGAAACCCCTATAACACAGTATCAATAAATAAAATATATTTATAATTTTGATCATTGGATTCAACCAAATTAAAGAAAGTGGGCTAAAGTTTAGGTTTAAATCAATTAGAACATTTTACTGTCTGCTAAATGAATATATAAAGTAATTATTTAATAATAAAATATATTTGTATGAAATTGATTTTATTATCCTTAACTTTGGTAGTCCAGGCATCCAATATCATGCAGAATTCAGCATACCTTCTGGAATAGCCTAATCCCCAAATACTCCTACAAGTGTGCTCTGAGTTTTGATAACATTATCATCTTAAACCCCTTTGGGTTAAAACTTTGAAGTTCCTTGTTAGAATGCAGCTAAGTATCTTTATTCATTAATTCAACAAATAGCGTTGAATACTTATTATGGACTCAAAATTGAGGACTTAACTATTTGCCTGGCACTCTGCTGGGAACTCAGGTCTCAAAAGTAAGTTAAAATAAAACTGTGGTTCATTCTTAAATTTTAAAATACTGATGCATTAACACCTTAGGTCATCATCATCATCATCATCATCATAGCCCATTATTTCTATCTAATAATTCAGGTTAGTTTTTCTCATCAATAAGTCCTGGGAGAATGGAACTTGTGATGAATAAAGTCTTATATAAAACATGAAGGACCTTGGAAATACAGAGCAGAATAGGATTCTTATATATGTGATTCCATAGACAACAGCTTTAAGAACTCCAGAAGAATCAAACAGAGAGACAAACATATGGGCAGAGGGACTGGTATTTCCTTTGGATAGCCTTCAGTACAGCTACAGCCTGAAGTATGTTTTGTTTTAGGAACTTAGATCAGCAATCCATTAAGTGACCTGAATGGTTGTGCCAATCAGTAAGTGGACAGACACTTCTTAACAATAACTATGTGGAAAAATCTAAACCTGGAGGAGGGCATGTTGTCATTAAAACTGTAGATTTTTCTAAAAATGCCATAATAGGAAATTATTATGTGTGAATTGGTTTCTTGGCAAGAAAACATGGCATGGAGGAAGAGGAGGTGACCTGTATTTGTACAAATGGGTCAGTAAACCAACAAATCTATAGTTCAGAGCTTGTCAGGAAAATGTAGACATATACCAAGGAGCTGACTTTATTTCTAAAATAAATGATGCTTTAGGAATCAGAAGGGATCTGGGGCAATACTTCAATCTGCTCTGATTGAAAATTGATTAGCACTTTGGGGGAAAATGTAACCAGTTGAACTGCAAATTAAGGTAAATTAAAATAGGCTGCTAAGTTATTCATCACTGGGTGAGTACAGTGGACATTTATCGATTTGCACTCTATCTACCAATACATATTGTTCTGGATTGCATGGTCAATAACTAAGGTTGTTGGTGGTCTGTACTGAAAGACATTCCTTAGCTATAATATGTCGTCAGGTTAGAATTTGCTTCATGCTATGTTAGCCTTACCACAGTACAGTAGCAAGATGTCACATTTCCTTGATATTGAGCTATTAGCTCAGAGCATCAACATGTATTGCCAGTTTATTAGTTTCTGAATTAAATTGAGTTTTCTTTTACTTTGTATGTCCATGAATAGGTCACTCTAAATCTAGCTTCTGAGATTTCAATAAACATGATCAATTTTTAATATATATCCATAATATCCCTCATATTTTATGAACAAACTAGGGGATGAAAAATATGTATCTTCTGCCATTCAGAGGACAGAACAAATGAAAGTGCTGAGGAGTGAACATCTGAGGACATTCTGTCCTTTTCCAGTTCTGATGTGGTCTTCTGTCCTTAGTTGTGACTCCACTTTTTCCTAGCTCTTCTCTCTCATTTTCTTCTCCCCACACCCCCTAATGTGGCAGCTGGGCTATGTGAAAGGTCCCTTCCAGACAGAAGCAGAAAGCTGCATATGACTCAAGGAGAGAAAGTGTAGGGGCATGGAGATAAGTACTGCCTGGAGCTCTTGTTGCCAAAACATTACACAAGCGTACACGTACTCACTGTATTTGTATAGAATTTAGGAATGGAGGAGATTGAAACTGACCCTGCTGGGCGCGGTAGGAGAGTGTCAAAGTTTGTTATTAATATGCATAGGGAGTTTTCATTTAAGGAAATGTAAAACCATGTGAGAAGAGTGGAAAATAGTGTGAGGAAGGACAAGGAGGAGTTTGGAGTATCACCAAGTGGGAAAAAGAGAGTGGTCAACCATTTTCAATGTTATGGTTTGGGAAACTGAGGTTCAGTAAATTATTTAACACTCCCAAGGTTATTCAACTTCGAGTAGTATGGAGTTGAGATTCTAACTTAAACTTGACTCCAAAGTTACATTTCTTTTTTATTGCACTATCTTGCCTTCCTAACTAAATGAAATCTAGCTAAGAAGCCCATATTGGATAAGATGTAGTTGTGTATCTGTACGTATATGACATTTTCAGTATTTTGAGATAGGATTCTCTCAGTGCAGAATATGGTTTCAAATTACAATCAAACCTTGACTTAAAAGTTCCAATGTGGGTGACCTAAAAATTAATGCCATGGAACCCAAAAGACCTTTCTTCTCAACCCCAACCAATCCTTTACATAGACCTCATGACCATTACCTTGTGACTGTGAAACCCTCAGTGGTGTGACATGTGCTTTTGATATGTGTCTCAATGGGCTTGACTGATCATGGCAAACCATTCACACTCGGATTTCCCTTGAGATCTACTGTATGCAGCTCACAGTCAGATGACCTAGGGACATCTTTGCCCCTAGAATACACTTATATCCTCTGTGAAAAACTGATTGGTATCCAGCGTGTGACCTTAGCCCCATCACTCCATGTTCCAACCCAATTCTGTCTAGGATTTGTGCTTCAAGAGCCAGACATCCTAGCTGACAGAAATAACCTATTCTTGGCTTAGTCTGCTCTGGGGAGAGTCAAGGGTGGCATCATTGCTTATAAAAATACACACACACAAATAACTCAGACTTTATGTGCACTTGTGAATGACACTATTTTTACATGTAAATCAAATTATGATACAGACCCATAAATAACTGAGGAGATTGTTATTATTTCTGGGGGATCCTGATGTACATGATGGGGGGAGATGAGGAAAATACACTGTCCATATCAAAATCCACCAGTTTACAAACCCTCATACCACACAAACCCCTGATCTCCTTCCAGAAAGATTAGCAACAATACTATTAGCACTAATCGCAGAACAATTGTTATGGGGCTAAATTAATCTTTGTTGCTTAGTTTCATATAGCTCGAAGCCTGAAAAAGACCTTGCTACAGACTGGAATACCTTGTTTTCAAACTTTTCTAGTACTGTTTGTGAAATATCTTGACTAGTATTTTTGCTTTTGTTCTTGTTTTAAACATCAAATATTCTAGCCACTGCTCCAGTTTCTGTGCTATATTGGTTTTCAACTTTTTTTTTAACTTTCAAGATTTGGTAAGCCCAATAAAATGGAAGAAAATGTGTTCATCCATCTTTGTTCTTCTTTAATAGAGATTTGTTTCAATCATGTTGCTATCTGCACTTGAAAATAACAGGCTCATAGAATTTTAGTCTGAAGTTCAAAAATGTGCAGACAGCATAAAGGAAGTCTTAGAAAACAAGCCACGTTGGCCTAAGGCTCCTAAAACACTTATAAAAATGTATTTCTAAAACATTATTAACATCCATCTCCTACCTTCATGAAAGCAATCAAAGTCTGTTTCGGCTCCCTGTGTCTCTCACCTACATTAACCAGGTAAAAAACGAAAAAGAGAGTCCATTTTTTCTCACCTACATTTGTGCTAAGTTCAGGTCCAGAAACACAGAAGACCCTGGAATTTCCTTACCTCTGAGGTTGTTCCCCCGCCCAACAAATGTGTAACTGCTGACAGTCTTTCTCTGATTCAATTTTATCTATGTCCTTTTATTTGCCACAAACCTTTTGAGGAAAATTATGTGCTTACCATAAAACAATATTCTCTGCCCACCAGAGTTGATGGGAACTAGTGTTGAAATCAAGAGCTTTTCAAACTTTCTTAATTTAGTAGTTGGGAATTCCCAGTGATGGGCTGAGTAGAAAGAAGATCAAATGGTTGGGAACACAGAAGCGGGTCTGCTTAGTTTCTGAAGCCAAGAACACTTCCAAAGCAGGCTTTAGTAGGCAGCGTGGAGAGGCAGCTGCTGCTCAGCTGAGGGGACTGCTGGTTGCTACATGTTTTTACTATCTTAAAATCCTCGCACCTGCCAGAAACACCTCCCTTTGGAACAAATTCAGCTCTTTCTTGGCCCTTTCCCTTCTGGAAGCAGACACAGAAACAGGGAAGTATACAAAGAATAGGCAAGGGAATTCGCACATGTTCAAAACTGTGGAAAGAGCCATTGCCCTTTCAATGCAGCTTTCACAGAACTCTCCTGAGTCATCCCAGTTGCCATTTGGACATTGTTCAGAGCAGCATGAACACTCCTAGGACAGCACGTTATGTTGCAAAAATGGCTGTCAGAATAAGAGCATTCACTTCAGTATGATGATTGATACATATATCACACACACATACATATACATATATGAAGCTTACCACATAGACATATACATGTATATATATTTTTTCCAAATCTAAAATAACATGTCTGTTGTAAACATTTAGAAAAATATAGGAGCGTGATCCCATAAAATTATAATGGGCTTTCCTGGATAATAAGAACTCTTTCTTTATTACTATCATTATTATTATTAATTATATGTCATTATTATCATCAATATTATTAACAGCACCAAGCATGGAGCATGGCATCTGGGTTTTTCAAGTCACCTCATGAGTCATGAGGACATACTGCTATAGATCATTACACTTTGGTCTGGATCAACTCATTCAACCCTTAAGGCTGAAAACATACATGCTCACTTAACCATGTGTATCACAGGGTATTATTCCCCAGCCCCTGTGAAGCCAACCACATACTTCTTTCCCACAGCAGCACGCAAAGGATGCTTGTGGGAGGAGCTCCTGCAGGAGCGGGAGTGGGGGCCCCAGCCAGGATTCCTTGCTAGAGGAACCCTAGGGAACTTTGCGCCAGCTGTGTGCATGAAGCAAAGCTGCTCAGATTCTGGCAACAAAGTCACAGTGCCCTCGAGGGTCCTTTTCTTTCCCAGCACAGTCTGCTGATTTCCTGTGACGCTCCCATCAGGGCGTGAAGCCACTCCATGACAAGTCTGTGGTGGTATCAGACTCTCCATGACTACAGTGATATTGCATGTCATACAGCTTTTACTGAGGGCAAATTCACTTAATCCCATCTTCCAGGAAATGGAAGGAATGTTTTAAATATTACTTTTAAAAGTCTAGAGTATCAGTGAACTTTTCACTCTGGGTTCTATACACAGGAAATAAATTTGTGTGCTGCCAAATAGCATAACCAAAATCAAAGTCAGTTGTAATGAAAGATACTCTTGGAGAAGGAAATGGCAACTCATTCCAGTATTCTTGCCTGGAAAATCCCATGGATGGAGGAGCCTGGTGAGATATAGTCCATGGGGTCGCAAAGAGTCAGACACAACTGAGAGACTAACACAAAGAGATGAAGATGGAGATTATAAGCATTTATAGTACTGATTTGTATGACCTGCCTCTCCACCCCAGGTCTTAACATAACCCTAACCCTAACCTTTCATAACTAAGAAAATGAAAGGGATTCCAGGGTGTGAAAGTAGGTCTTCACTGTAGACCTAGGCAAGTGTTGTTCATCCTTGAGAGTCTCACTCTTTTTATTAAACTTGCCTAAAGTTGCCCATACTAGCCTGAAGTTGCACAGGTGATATGACAAAGATCATTGAAATCTGGATTGCCCACTTGGTGTTCTTCCGTCCTTAAAGGACTCTCTGTTCTCATTAAAGAGACAGAAGAGAAGTGCCACCACCCATGTGCTGGTTTGAGAGAATATAGAGCACGTTGTTATGGTATATTATAAACCTTTCAAGAGACTTTTGTATATCTCAGAAAGCTACAATTGAAAAAGAGTGAGCAAGTGAATGAAAAAACAAATTTTTGAACCATAGTTTCCTCCTTCCAAGTTTTTCTTTTATAATGTTTATTTTTATTTATTTATTTGGCTGTGCCATGTCTTCGTTACAGCACATGGGATGTTTTGGTGCAGCATGTGGGATCTAGTTCCCCAGCCAGGGGTCAAATCCAGGCCTCCTGCATTGAGGGCACAGAGTCTTAGCCACTGGACCACCAGAGAAGTCCCTCTCTTCCAAGTTTTGAAGTTTTGATCAAGGGGAAGAATGGCCAGTCATCTTTTCTGGGTTTGGTTTGAATATTCAATATGTAAAGTAAAATAGAAGTCAAATACTCTTCTAACACAGCAGCAGAGGTAGGGAAGGCAGAATTATCACAGAAGAGGGAGCAAAAGAGAACAATAGCAGATACGGTGTTCTCCTTCACTTCTTTCCATTAAAAAATAAGTAACTCCATGCTATTTGCTCCTGATTTTAGTTTTGTATGTAGATGTTGATAGAAACAACCTCTTTTTTATAAGATACAAAATATGTCCCCTCGTGTGAGAACCAAACTGCTATAGCAAAAGAATCTGGGAACACGCACATGGAGAATCTCTGTGACTGAATTCATCTCCACTGTTGAGCTGATCCCTCTGCTTAGAGGAACCCACCTAGCCATCCCTGCAGGGCCCATTCTCAGCTGCAATAGACAAGTGAGCATCATCTTCTTCAGAGGTACAGAACAGTTCTTTTTTCAAACTCAAGTAGCCCTCAAAGCTCTTTTGCAAGATTTGTTACAGAGCTGAACAGTGCCTGTATTATTATATCAGTCACTCTCTTGTGGCTGAGACACTGATATCCTGTAACCCCAAGAAGCTGACCCTTATGATAACAGCCCAAGTAGAAACTACCCAAAATGGGAGCTGAATTCTGTGTGGAAGACAATTTAAAAATAAATATGGCATTATCATTTTGGAAAGTGCACATATGCTATAAACAGATATACATTATTCATGACATTATAATAAAAATTAGACTAAAACCATCATATATGAAAGGTTAAGCTATGATTTTTTATGGGAGCTAGAACAACTCTGCTGCTGCTGCTGCTAAGTTGCTTTAGTCATGTCTGACTCTGTGCAACCCTGTAGATGGCAGCCTACCAGGCTCCCCCATCCCTGGGATTCTCCAGGCAAGAGTCCTGGAGTGGATACCATTGCCTTCTCCGAGAACAACTCTAGATATCTGTAAACTTTGCTCCTTGCATCTCTAGTTATATGGAGCTTTTCACCTTTTGGTTGTGTTGATTCAAACTTATTTCTGTCTTAGGCTCCTGGTAACCCATATTCAATGAGCTGTGGGCTCTGATCCAGTCTCTCATGCTCAGATGACCACAAGTCATGAGCCGTATTGCTGGGAGCTCAGAGAGGTCACCACTGCTTGGCCACCCAGGAGCGTACTTACTCCTGTGCTTCCCTGCAGTCCCCAGCCTGTGCAATGCATGCATGGTCCATCCTTTGTTTATTTTGTTGGGAGCAGTTTGTAGGGCGGGGGAATGGATGGACTGAATATACACATATTTGCACTGTGAATTTCAGAGGCAGTTAACGGTGGCAAAAGGCCAAGTGAACCTACAGTAATGTATAAAGGCTGGTATCCTGCCTCGGATAAAAGAGGTACAGCCTCTCCAGGAGCTAAGTCTAGGACTGAAGCAGTGAGTTGATGAAGAGGTAAGGATGAAGTTAGAAAGTGTGTAGTCTGAACTCCACATACATTTCATTCTTCTCCGCATCTTTCTGCTTCCAATATGCAGGGATATGTGTTTGACTGATTACCTCCGACCCCAGTAAAAGTCTAACATCTGGGACTGTGTGTGTGTGTGCGTGTGCGTATGTGTGTGCGTGCATGCACTTGCATGTGAATGCTGTGATATTAACACCTGTTAAAAACTGCAGGGATCAAAGACCTTAACCAAGGCCGAAGATTCAGAGGCATAGTAGATACCTTAGAATTTGGTATAATATCACCGAAGCTATATAAATAAACATGTTTCTGTGAAACAGGAATACACCGAGGTATAGATGAACTTATGCATTGCTGGAGCTCATTTAGATTGATACAACACTTTGAAAAGCAGTTTGACCTTAGGTATCAAGAGCTATCAAAGCAAACAGTGCATACATTTTAACCTGGAAACCCCACTGGTGGGATTGTAGCCCAGGGAAAGAGAGTGAAAGAAAGAGAAAGCCATATGTGTAGAAATGTCCATCACAGTGCTGTACACAATAGTGAAATACTGGAAACCATCTAAGTGCCCAGCAGTAGAAGAAAGAATAGTGTGCAGTCATTCAGAAGGCCGTTTCGCAGCTTGTTAATATGATGGTCATGAAGTCTACATAACAAATCTAAAAATGCATAATATAAAATATTGAGGAAAAATACAAAATTGTATCAACTATGTAGTTGCAATTGTGTAAAAATGTAAATGTACATGAGCAGAGACAAAAATGGTAATGAACATCCATAAAACAGCTCCATAAATGACATGATAGTAGGTGGTTTCGTTCTTTTTATGGCTTATGGATTCCAATGTACTTTTTAACAAGAATGAGGGGGAAAATGTGAGCTTATGCTTATCATCAAGACAAATGACAAAAAATTATAGGGCAAGGCACCAAGAAATGTATGTACATGCGGATTCATGTACGTGTGCGCTTATTTCAGATTCCTCAGGGGATGATGGCATTTTTACATTTTAAGTTCCAAGCTGTGGTTGTTTAGAAAATAAAAATTTTGAGCATGAGAACTATGATAGTGAGACATTTTATGAGCACTAAATTCAAGTGAAATTACAAGGAGGAGATAAGTTTGATTTTATTTCACAGTGGCAACCTGTTTCAATTTTATGCCCTTAGTCATAGAACTAATCTTTCAAAAGTTGCAGGTGAAATTACTTAAAAATATGTCACACTTCAAATGACAGTTTTGGAGCTCTAAAGAACATAAATATTTTTACTTTATCACCTAATTGCCTCTAACTACCAGTTAATTTAACTATATGGCTGTAAAATTGTTTTCTAAAGTGATGATGTCCCAGTGGGGTTGTATAAAACACCTTTCGCCCACACCCACGCCTATCACCCTTACTTTTAGCTGGCCTATTACAGCTCTGCTAATAGCTCACATTTCCTGCCTGAAAGAGACATTTTAAAACTACTAATGTATTGTACCAGTGAATATTGAACTTGAAAGAGAGAGTACCAGGGGGGGTAAAAAGACCTTAAATCATGACTAGAAATGAAGTTTTATTAGGGGTGCAAACCAGGCTTCATTCAGCTATGTGTGAGACCAAAGCCTTTTTTCTATCTTATTCCCATCTTAAGAAGGGCATTTCACTATTGTTTGATAAGACAAAAGAATTGTAAAATATGTGTAAATGAATAAATTGCATCTGACAGGCTTTCTCAAGCTTTTATAAAAAGTGGATTAAATATAAAGATGTATTTCTTATTAGAGAAATACAGGGTCCAGGAGAAAACAGTGCATTCTGTTTGGTGTGCTAGATAGGTGTGCGATCTATTTTTGGAGGAAAGGTGACAGGATCAGGGTCACTCTGATCACGAGTATGATCAGAGGAGAAGGATGAGAAGGAGACAGGCTGTAGTCCAGCATGAGAAAGAAAGCGGACTTCTCATGGGCACCTTCTGTGTGCCAGGGGATATCTACGTGTTATCTCATTCAGCCCTCTGTGACCACACCATGAGGTAGCTAAATACGTCTCAACAGTATTGACGGAGAGCTGACAAGCCTGAGGGTTGAATTACTTGGCCAAGGTCACACAGCTACTGAGTAGTGGAGACAGGATTTGAACTCAGACACTCCAGCTCAAGAGGACGTAAGGTTTTGTTTCTGCCCTCCAAGGGTCTCTGCTTCCCCCAGTCCCTTAGAAGTTCTATAGTCAAATCCCACTGGCCTTCAAAATCAGATTCCCTGGGGGTTCCCTGTCCCTTGGCCAGATCCTCAGGTTGGGAAGCCTGACCATGAGGCTCAAAAACGTTTGCAGCAGCGGGAGAACTTCTGTGGTATTTCTTTCCTCCAGTTTGTGGGTCGCCCACCTGGCGAGTATGAGATTTGATTTTAGCGTCATTGCACTTCTCCTACCATCTCACTGTGGCTTTTCCATTGTCCTTGGATGTGGGGTGTTTTTTCTTGGGGGGTTCCAACACCCTACTGTTGATGGTCATTCAGCAGCTAGTTTTGATTTTGGTGTACTCAAAGAAGAAGAGAGCACACATCCTTCTATTCCACCATCATGGGCTTCTCCCCAGGAGCCCATATTCTCTCCAGCTTCCTTACAAAGTCATGAGCAAAGAGGCAGAAGACTGCAGATATTTAGCCTGGAGGAGAACAAGAACAGGCATGAATGCAAGTTAGATGAGAAAATAGGTATAGTCCATCAGTATAGTTTTACAGAATAAATGGTTGGCACTCTGGGGAAAAAAGATGCTCTTTGGGGAGAAAAGGGTATAGCAATGGAAGAAAACAAACTTTGTCACAGGATAAATCTGCTCAGGGTTGACCGTGGTCCTGCTAGATAGGAAACTGTGTTAATGATTTCAACATTCAGTTTTCTTTCAGTGCCCAAGAAAGCAGCTTTACGTTTTCACTCTTTGTATCCTGCTGCTCATTTTTAGCAAGACATGTGGCTGTGAAGCCAATCCCAAAGTGACGCACAGATAATGAATGGTGGCGTTACGTGGAGGGTGTGCAGCCCCAGGGTCCTCTGTTATAGGCCACTGCTGTAGGTAACATCTTTGATAGTTTCAGGTAAACGTTTTGTTTTTGGTCGTGTAGCTTCTGTGTATTTTCTCTAATAAGCACTCAGTGGGAAGTGCTAAAGCAAGGAGGTCTGTGTTCTCAGGAGGATTATGGTGAGCCTAGGATGAAACCACACTCAGCAGGGCTCAATCCAGGATAAATGATTCATAATTATACATGATGGCAAGGTTTGAGTTGCATATTAGTTTTGCTCTGAAAATAGTTTTGCATCTCATAAGAAGGCAGTGTTTTCTGGACAGGAATTGAGGCTTCCGAGAAGATCCATCTGGGGTGTTAAATTCCTAATATGTGTTCAGAGAATGGATACAGCCACCTTTTACTTAACAACAAAGACAGGTAGACTGGAGCCATTTCCCAAGGAGAACATTGAACTGGTTTGAATGCATAGCATGTTGGTTAGTGCAGTCTTAAGAGGCAGGTACAGAGAAAGCAATGGCACCCCACTCCAGTACTCTTGCCTGGAAAATCCCATGGACAGAGGAGCCTGGTGGGCTGCAGTCCATGGGGTCGCTAAGAGTCGGACATAACTGAGCGACTTCACTTTCACTTTTCACTTCATGCATTGGAGAAGGAAATGGCAACCCACTCCAGTATTCTTGCCTGAAGAATCTCAGGGACAGGGGAGCCTGGTGGGCTGCCATCTGTGGGGTCACACAGAGTCAGACATTACTGAAGTGACTTATCAGCAGCAGCAAGAGGTAGGTAAGATTTCCTCGCAGGCTCAGAGTGTCCTAATTCCACTTACCCCCAATTACATCTGTAATAGCCTTGCCCACCCCATAGTCAGGCTTCATCTTCTCATAACTTCTCTCCACTGCTAAACTCTCAACTCCCAAACTCTAAAGAACTTGATCTTTCAAAGCAAACTGATAAATTAATTCAATCTAACATGTTAATGGCACATAACATCCTAAAACACAACCTTTTCTGTGAAACCCATTTACATTTAAATAACTTTTATTGTTTTAACCTGAAATAAAGTGAATAATATCAGCTAAATGGTCAATCCTTTTGAGACCCTTTGGCCAGTAGACAGTGGGGGCAAGCTGGAGCTGTTTCATCCAGGGATTTTCAAGATTTACTCATCATCAAAATCACCTGGTAGGGGCTTGTTAAAACCTGGGTTTGTGCCCCTCTCCAGAGTTCCTGATTCAGAAAGACTGGAGGGCTGGGATGTTTGCATTTCTAGCCAGACCCCAATGTTTCTACCTGGGGACTACACTTTGGAAGCCACTAGTTCCGATCTTGCAGTGCCTTTGGTTATTATCAAATCACATGGTATAATAGATGATGACTGCAATTTGGGTGAAACTATGATAAAGAAGCCAAATTATAGATGCTGTCATGGTAGTCAGTGTAAATTATTTGGAAGTGATCCACAGAACCATGCCTAGTAGGCTTTCAGGCCCAAAGATGACAAAATTGTTTCCAGAGAAGTGGCTGGTAAGATGCCCTGGACCCCTCAGCATCCACATGTTGAGATGACCCTCATCAGTGCTTCCCTTCATTCACATAGTTGAGGGCTGAATGTACTTTGTGACAGTAAATTCTTGATAGAAGAATAAATTCTGGCTTTATAGAAGCCAGAATTCTAGCAGAAATGAAATGCCACATTTATTCTTCCTGATGGTGTTGGCACACACCTTACACATTTTATTTTTAATTGGTATTCATTGTTACATGTTTAAAAATTATTTATTGCACAAAACAACACTTTTATAGATTTAATAGAAATCAAATTGAGAGAAGTGTGTCATCCCATAACTCTACCCATACAAATTCCACCACACTTCCATTTTTATATTCCCTTCCAACTTTTTCATATGCACTCATAGTTTTCCTGGTAACTGTAGTGTGGATAAGATTTTATTCCCTGTTTCACTTAACATTATAACTTATGTGTAATGAATAGACAAAATACTATTACATGAAATAACCTGCTGCTGCTGCTGCTAAGTCACTTCAGTCATGTCCAACTCTGTGTGACCCCATAGACGGCAGCCCACTAGGCTCCTCTGTCCCTGGGATTCTCCAGGCAAGAACACTGGAGTGGGTTGCCATTTCCTTCTCCAATGCATGAAGTGAAAAGTGAAAGTGAAGTCTCTCAGTCATGTCTGACTCTTAGCGACCCCATGGACTGCAGCCTAACAAGCCCCTCCATCCATGGGATTTTTCCATTTAAGAGTACTGGAGTGGGTTGCCATTGCCTTCTCCATGAAATAACCAAGAGGTCCTTATTGAAAATGTCAAATTTGTATGTGTGAGCCACTATACCTGGCATTGTGCATATAATACAGCAATAAAAATTTTCTTAGATTTCCCTATATTTCTATTGTTATTGTCTTGTAGACCATACCATAGAAATGTAAGGGCTTCCCAGCTGGCTCAGTGGGTAAAGAACTTGCTTGCAATGCAAGGGACTCAGGTTTGATTTCTGAGTTGGAAAGATCCCCTAGAGGAAGGCACAGCGACCCACTCCGGTACTCTTGCCTGGAGAATTCCATGGACAGATGAGCCTGTCAGGCTGCAGTCCACTGGGTCACGAAGAGCTGGACACTGGTGAAGCAACTGAGCACACGTGCACACATAGCAGTATAAGCCATGGATACTTTCCAAAGAGATTTGGGCACATAGAACTGAAGGAGAATAGTTATTCAAAGTCCCTTTTCCTGGGTTGCTTTTCCCTGTTATATAACCCCTTTCTCCAAAAGGTGAACCCTAGGGAACTATAGCAGGGCTTGGGTTATAAGCTTCTTTTCCCTGACAATAAGACACAGAAGATGGAGAACAAAAGCCGAGTGTGATGCCTTTGGGGTACCCAAAGTCAAAATCAAAGATGAAAATATAAAACCAAGGTATCAATCCAAAGGCTGTCAGATGGTCAAAACCTTCTGGCTATAGGACCCTGAGCATGTCAGTTCATTTCCCTGAGTCCTATGTGCCTTATCTTTAATATGCTTGTAACAAAAATGCCTAACTTAAAAGACTCGTGATTAAATGAAATGATGTAAGGCATCTAGAAGAGAGCTGGTGTGTAAAGCATTCTTAATTAGCGAGTGCAGTTATCTCTAGCTGTAGCATCCTCATATGCTACGGGAGGTGTTAGGATGGTGCAGAGGAGCAGAATGGGTAGAGAGGAAGGGGACTTGGACAACTTTTATAACAGCTTATTTTAAGATGTAAAATTGGTCCATTTTTAAGGGACAGGAGGGAAATATCTCTCTATCGGTGTGTCAGCCACACTCTGCTAGTACCCTTTCTCAAAGTACCCCACCTCATTAAAATGAAAGCATAAATTCGACAGTTAGCTACCTAACAATTTCAGGAACCCACAATTGTGACTTTACATTTCTTTAATTTGAGATTAACATTCTCTTAAACATCAATAATATGACAAACACAAGTGTTCTGCTGTTAATTCTGAATCAGATATGTAGATAAGCTTTTTGCTCAAATTTGATTTTGGGGGCACTGCCTTCATTAAGTATAACTAGAATATGGCCCACATTAGCTCACTAATGCTTGGCCACCTGCCAAGTGCAATGAGATCAGCCTGAATTCCAATCTTTATAATAGATGAACCAAGGAGTTACTATTGCACTCATCAAGCAGAACTGATATTGTCATTAAAATTGAGTAGCTTTACACTTCACAGACAGTGGGGTTTATTTGCTCTCTTTTTTGGCTAGGGAAATCACATCAGGTTTACATTTTCTTGTTGGTTTTGAATTTACTTCCTTGTTAAGGGCCAGTCAATACATTGGGGTCTATAAATATCTTCTAATCAAAGGGAAAGCCTTGATTGTTAGGCCTGGTAACTCTAATAGAGTGGGCCCATTTATTTGTTACTCTACAGTGAATACAAGGTCAGCTTTATTGTTGGTGGTAAAAGGATTGAATATAAAGTCATGGACATGAAGAGAAGCACTAAATGAAACTTGGAATCCTGATAAAGTGAATAGCTGCTTGTAACAAATACAAAACCATAGTTTTAGTCTACATCCCTGAAGGAAGAATGAGCAAAAATTCATCAGCCATCCAGAGAACTCTCTGTTCATTCCCTGGATCAAGTCACTTTATCTAGTGAGACCTCAGTGATCACATCTGAAAAGAAACTCTTCTAGACCATCTGTAAGTTCCTTTTAAGTGCTGATCTCCTTCAACTTCAGAGGACATCATATTTTCAATGACTATATTCTGCAAACTGAGTGTAACTTATAAAGCCAAGATTGAACCTCAATTCATTCACTCATTTATTTAGTATACAAGTACCAAGTCCATTGTATACTATATCATTCTACCAATGAAGTCACAGGGTTCATCCTTGCCTGAAGCTCACGCTCATATCTAACAGAAAAAGGCATGCACATAAAGCTATGACGCAGGACAGAAAGTTATAAACACCACAGGCAGAGCACAGGATGCACTGAAAATTCAGGAAGGAGAGGAGCAGGAAAGCTTCATGAAGGAGGTCCTCTATCTATAGTTTGAAAAGTAGAGTGATTTAAGCATGCAGGGACTTGCTGTACCAAGTGTAGAGGAGTATAAAACATCTTTTATGATTCCAACATTTCTAAAAGTATAGGACATGATCACCAATCAGGCAACTATTCATGATATATTCAATTCAACCTACTAACTCTAAATTGTGCACTAGTTATATCTAGGATTTCAGTAAAATCTATGAGACATGCAAAATAATAATAGCTTTGCTTCTACCTTCAATAAATGTGATCTCCCTGGGGAGAAAAGAAAGAATAGTGCATAAAAAGAATAGCTAGGAGAAGAATATATTATAGAATCTGTAAAATCTCCAAAAATAATGGCAAAAATAAGAATCAAAGAGTTTAAAGAGAAAGGAGATTGGAGCAGGTTGAAGTAATTAGAAATGGCTTTATAAGAGAGAGTGGTCTTGCACAGTCTTAGAGCAGCAACTGATTTGAAGAGGAGGAGGTGTCACATTCCAGTAGATGAGAAAACTCATGGATTCTTAACTAAACTTGCTATTTTCTAGAGATAAACTAAGGAATTGGAAATGAAGATCCTATCCATTTTGTTTGTCACAGTAGTCTTAGAATTTGGGTAATCTATATCCAAACTGCTAGGACCAAAGGAATAAAAGAAAACATCATGGTTGGGACACAATGGAGTTAATATACAATCAAAGAAAAGACTGTTAAAAAGCTACTAATGTGAGAGCTCATTCTCTTCAAGCCTGATGGAGTGAGGAGGTAAATAAGCTGTTTCTCCCAAAAGCAACTATACAATTGAATGAAAACCTCAGAAACAATCATTCAGTCAAAAGCAAAGAACAAAAATTTCGGCTAAAAACAGTGTCTTTGGTATTCTTGTCAATTGCTTCTCCTACCCCTCTCCTAGCTCTATTAGCTTATGAAGGGAGCAGCCCTGCTACCGTGCTGGAGAGTGCTCAAGTGTATTGGAGCTTCAGCAGTTAAACTGGTCAGCTTAAGCCACTCTAGGGGAGATCTAGGGGCTTCATTAGCCCAAGGTTACAGTCCCAGGTGGGACAAACAATGGACTAAACTGTCATAAAAGCCAGAGATTTGACAAGAAATTTTGAAAGGTGAGATAGGTACACGAGAATTGATAAGCATTCCACATGTCCCAAATTGACTGGACCGTGCAGATGTGCAGGAAAGACTGTGAAGGCTCAAGCCATTCAAACATCCCTGGTTGATGGAGCATCCCTGGTTGAGGAGAAAAAATAGCATCTAGAAGGAAGGAAAATTCAGGACAAACTTGCGAATGACCTGAAATTTGAAAGCTGTCCTAGCCTACACACAGACCCATTAGCAGGAGTAGAACCTTACTGGCTCAAAATGTTTGAGCATAACTTCTTACCAGTCTTTGCCTGAACACCATGTTAAGCAGACATAGGTACCTAGGAAGTTGATACCTAGGAAGTTGGCTTAAAAATAAAACCAAAATAAATGAAAACACTGAGTAGAATCATTAGCATTTGTAACTTACAGAAAAGACAAAGTTCACAGACTTAGTCCATGAAGATTACTAACCAGAAGAATAAAACAGTGGCCAAAAAAATTAGCATCTCTCATAGGAGAAAAGTTAAAATCCAGAATTATAATAATATATTACAAAAAATATATTTGATGAAAATTTTAGTATATGTAGAGAAACAAGGAAATTTGGTCAACATTTAGGGAGGAAAGGCAGTCAATAAAAACTATTTCTGATTATCCCCAGATGATGGATTAACAGGCAAAATACATCAAAATAGCTTTTGTTAATATGTTCAACAAACTAAAGGAATCTATGTTTAAACAACAAAACAAAAGCATGATGACAATGACTGAACAAATAGTCACAATAAAATACGAAAATTATAAAGTGGGACTAAAAGGGAATTATAGAGTTGAAAATTATAACATCTGGAATTTAGAAATTTCACTAGCAGGCTCAAGAGCTGATTTGAGTGGAAGGAGTAAAAGTGTAAATATGAAGATAAATCAATAGAGATTACTCAATCTGAGGAACAGAGAGAAAGGATTGAATTAAAATGAGCAAGCCTGAGGAACCTAGTAAACAACATCAAACATACCATCATATATGTAACTGGTGTCCCAGAGGAAAGGAAAGAGCCAAAGGAACAATTTGTGCATTGAATTTTGTCTTCCAGAAAGATGGTGAAGTTCTAACTCCCAGTACCTGTGAATGTGACCTTATTTGGAACTAGGGAGTTTGAAGATGATCGAGTTAAGATGAGGTCTAGTGCAGTCTGACTTATGTCTTTTTACAAAGGGGAAATTTGGACACAGAGAAAGACTGCAGAGAAGGAAGAAGTGATGACACAAAGAAGGCAAGGTAGCCTGAGGCTACCGGAAGCTAGGAGAGAGACATGAGAAGTCTCCCTCGCATTCCTAAAAAGGAACTAACCCTGCTGACGCCCTAATCTCAAACTTCTACCCTCCAGAACTGAGAGACAATAAATTTCACCTAGAGTGGCATTTTGTTACAGTAGCCCAGGAAAATAATTTAGAGCAGAAAATAATATTCAAAGAAATGATTTAAAATGCCTCAAATTTAATAAAAATATTTATCTACAAGTCCAAGAAGTTCAATGAGTCTCATTTAGAAAAAAAACAATGGAGATCCATATCCAGACACATTAGGCTGTTTATAGTCAAAGGAAAAGAAAAAAATTTGAAAGCAGCAAGAGAAAAATATCTTGTCACATCAAGCAGATGCTTAACAGCTGATTTATCATCAGTAACAGTTGAATTCAGAAGTCAGTGGAATGACACATTCAAATGAAAGAAAGAAATCTTATCAACCATATATACTGTCTCCAAAAGAAGATTCTTCAAAAATGAAGGTGAATAAAGATATTTATAGATAAAGACTAAAAGAATTTGTTGCTAAAAGACATGCCTTATAACAAAACTGAAGGAAGTCATATGGGCGGAAAGGAAATGATACTAGAGAGTAACAGGAATCCAAAGCACTGAAAAGTACAAGAAATGTTAAATGTAGGCAAATATAAAAGATTCTATAAATGCAAATTTATTTTTTCTAATTTCTTTAAAATAGGTAAGATTGTAAAAGCAGTAATTAAAATTTGTATTGTTGGGTTTATAACATATATAGATGTGATATATGTGATAAAATAGTATGAAAGAGGGGGATATATATTGGAGCAAAGTTTCTGTACTTTCTTAAACTAGGTTAGCATTTTTCTGGAA
>SJYC01141612.1:0-23686 GCA_006408675.1 Madoqua kirkii
TGTTAGAAAGGATATGGAGAAACAGAAACCCTCATACCTTGCTGGTAGGAATGTAAAATGATATATCTACTTGAAAGATAGTTTGGCAGTTTCTTAAAAACTTAAATATAAATTTTCCATAAAACCCAGAAATCTTAGTAGATTTAGTAACTTTGTAAAAGAAATTGAAACATATATCCAAAGAGAAACTTGTTTGAGAATGTTCATAGCATTATTTCCACTAGCCAAAAATTGGAAACTATATAAATGTCCATCAAGTGATGAATTTGTAAACACAATGTTATATATCCATGCAGTGAAATACTATCCAACAACAAAAGATGGACTGCTGATGTATTTACAAGTGAACCTCAAAAGCCTTAAGTGAAAGCTGTCAGATGCAAAAATAAAAATGTATGTTTGTATTTAATCTATTTCATTTCATCCATTTCTTCTTTTCAGAAAAAGAAAAATAACAGATCTGTGGTTGCTCTGGACTGAGAGCACGAATTGAGTGTGAATGGGCTCAAGGAAATCTTCTGTGTGGTAGAAACATTCTAAAACTGAATAATAATGATGGCTGCACAACTTCAAACTTTACTAAAAATCATTGAATCACAAAGTCTTGAAGTTCATTAAAAGTTGAAGAAAAAAATTGAAGAATTAAGGAAATAAATAGGGATTACATGATGAGGATTATGCTGCTGCTGCTGCTAAGTCACTTCAGTCGTGTCTGACACTGTGAGGCCTCATAGATGGCAGCCCACCAGGCTCCACCGTCCCTGGGATTCTCCAGGCAAGAACACTGGAGTGGGGTGTCATGTCCTTCTCCAATGCATAAAAGTGAAAAGTGAAAGTGAAGTCACTGAGTCGTGTCCAACTCTCAGCAACCCCATGGACTGCAGCCTACCAGGGTCCTCCATCCATGGGATTTTCCAGGCAAGAGTACTGGAGTGGGGTGCCATTGCCTTCTCCAGATGAGGATTATAAATAGGGGCAATTAGGTACTCTTCTAATCCAGGATTCTAAAAAATAAAAAAACCAACTAGTTTTCACCCTCCTTGACAAAGACAAGAGTGAATATAAACCTGTATCAGCTTCTCCTTTACCATATTTTCTTTGAGAGGTTCTACCTACCATCTTAATCATGAGCTCAAAGAAACCCAGCCTGCCTCTGCTGTGCCACTACACAGTCTCCCTTGGGCCCCTTGGTAAGCCTTGGCATTCACTTACCCATAGGCCTTTAGTCTGCGTACCATGCATGTGTGCTGTGTGAGCCCTCCCGAAATATACTAAAACCACAAAACACAGGACTTCCCTGATGGCTCAGACGGTAAAGCGTCTGTTTACCATGCGGGAGACCTAGGTTCGATCCCTGGGTTGGGAAGATCCCCTGGAGGAAAAAATGGCAACCCACTCCAGTACTGTTGCCTGGAAAATCTCATGAACAGAGGAGCCTGGTAGGCAACAGTCCATGGGGTCGCAAAGAGTCGGACACGACTGAGCGACTTCACTTCACAAAACATAAATGTCAGCTTATTCAGCTAAGTTGGCCCTCCATCTCCTTGAGAGAAGCAACCCCCTCACTGGAGGCAGAAATGAGAAAAAAGGGCCACCCCTGGAGGAAAAAATGGCAACCCACTCCAGTACTGTTGCCTGGAAAATCTCATGAACAGAGGAGCCTGGTAGGCAACAGTCCATGGGGTCGCAAAGAGTCGGACACGACTGAGCGACTTCACTTCACAAAACATAAATGTCAGCTTATTCAGCTAAGTTGGCCCTCCATCTCCTTGAGAGAAGCAACCCCCTCACTGGAGGCAGAAATGAGAAAAAGGGCCATGTTTAGATCTTTGGTTTCTACTCCCATTTCTGGCTTGGAACTGTGGGAATTTAGGCAATTACTTAAACTCTAAGCCTCTATTTTTTCGTTTGTGATATAATAATAATACAAGATATTAATGTAGATTCCCCAATCTCTTATCTGAAATTTCAAATTCCAAATTCCAGAAATCTCTCAAAACAGAGCTTTTCAAAAATAACTCATTTGATGTCAAAACTTGACCTGATCTGAACTTGGTTGGCTGCAAAATCTTACTTGAACTGATATGGGGCTATTTATAGTCTTCATTTAATTCCACTTAATGAGAATATTCATATTACTTTTGCTGAATAAATACAAGTGTATTTGATTACAGGATGATATCCCAGATGCTACTGAGAATGTTTTGTAATATATGATACATTTACTGTATTGCTTTTCTAAAAATCTGAATAATTCTGAATCTGAGAGACATCTAAGATTTGCAGGAAGTCAGCAAAATGTGTGTTCTTTATCCTTTCATTTCCCTTTGAGACTTTCTCTCCACTTCTGGTGTTTCTCTCTTGGCTATTAACCTTGTCACTACACATATTCTTTTCCCTTAGTTTTGCACTGAATTATAAAAGTTTAAATATTTGAAAAATATCTCAAAACCACAAAGACATACTCTAATAGTGTAATAAAAGAAATAGCTTATTATACTAGGGCTTCAGCCCTTCCCAGTCGCTCCCTTCGAACATGACCTTGGATTGATCCTGTAATGTTGAAGAGTCCCAGTTACCTCATCATCAAAATTGAGATAATGTCTGACACCTGACAAAGGCAGATGGCTGGATGAGGTCCTCTCTTGAGGTTACTTCCATCTCTAAAATCTGTGATTTAAAATTCTGTGAATTTTAAATTCTGGGTTCATAAGAGACCAGAGGACATTTCCAAAGTCTTTGGATCCCAGAATTTGGGCCTCTACATGCTCTGACAACCTCATGATGGGCCCAACTCAGGACCCACCATGCAAACAGGAAGAGAGGAAAGAAGAAGAGAAGGTGGTGTTGAGACCTTCTTGCCAGCAGTAATAAATGGAAAGAGGATGAGGCAGATAATGGGGAAGAGGGAGAGACAATAAGGAGATGAAGCTGGAGTGTGTTCACTGGAGCCGAGTATGCTTTGTAGCACCTGCATGTTAAGGAATCACCAAATGTATGTGCATCACAGATTCAGAGCCCAGGACACTTCCCAAGTGGGCTGGGACAATAAATGTACCCCTAGGGTTTGGGGAGTTGAAGGCAAGACACAGAGGCATTCTCAAGAGCTTCTTAGGCAGGTCCTTTCGATGTCATACTAATGGGTTCTGCTTTGAGATCAGAAGTACTTGGCTCAGATCTGGGTCGTATTACTTAAAACTGTGAGCATATCATTTAAGCTCCCTGAACCTGAGCTTCCACATCTGGAAACGGGTGGTAATAAATATGTCTCCCAGGACCTTTAGGAGAATTCAATGAGCTAATACACAGAAAGCACTTTGCATAGAGTCTGCCACATGATTGTGTTTGGTAAAGGCTAGCGATTTAGGCCTGACAGAAATCTGCATTCTGAAGGAAGATGGAAGATGTTATTTGTTTGTTTGGGAAGAAAAGATGGTACATTCGGGAAAAGAAAAGGCCTTACCTTTTGCTCTTTTGGACAAGGAGTGAAAATTATCCCCTTGCCTCTACTGAGTAGGATGAGATCATTGTTGAAAGCTGAAACTTGGTCTTTGGAAGTATTCTGCCATCTATATTTATAGTGGCTTTGGAGTGGCATGGAAGAAATCACTAGGAAAGAAAAACAACCAACTAAGAAGTCAACAAAAATTTTAAATGTGTGGTGCATAGGTGAGGCATGGCCTATTATCACAGAAAATTTTCTTAACTTCACTCACAATGAGAGAAATGCCAACTAAAACAATAACATGATGTTATTTAAGACTTATTTGATTTCTAAAATTTAAAATCAAGCTAATCTCAAATCTGAGAAGGACATAGTTGTATCAAAACTTTTATACATTGCTAGTAGGAATGTCACTTGGAGACAAGAGTGGTTGTATCTAATAAAACTTACTATGCTCATACTCTGTAAACTAACACTGTCTCCTCTAGAGAAGCTAAGTTAGGGCCATGTTCATCTTTGTAATGATTTTTAAAAATTTTCATTGGAGTATAATTGCTTTGCAATGTTGTGTTAGTTTTTGCTGTACAGCAAACTAAATTAGCTATCTGTATACATATATCACCTCCTTCTTAGATCTCCCTTCTCCCCACATTCCACCCCTCTGCTGCTGCTGCTGCTGCTGCTAAGTCGCTTCAGTCGTGTCCGACTCTGTGCGACCCCATAAACGGCAGCCCACCAGGCTCCCCCGTCCCTGGGATTCTCCAGGCAAGAACACTGGAGTGGGTTGCCATTTCCTTCTCCAATGCGTGAAAGTGAAGTAGCTCAGTCGTGTCCGACTTGTAGCAACCCCATGGACTGCAGCCCACCAGGCTCCTCCATCCATGGGATTTTCCAGGCGAAAGTACTGGAGTGGGGTGCCATCGCCTTCTCCGCTAGGTTGTCACAAATCCCTGAGCTGAGCTCCCTGTGTTTTATAGCAACTTCCCACTATCTATCTTACACATGGTAGTATATATATGCCAGTCCTAATCTCATGCAGTAGGAAACCACCAAAATGCCAATCGGTAGGAGAAAGGATAAATAAATTGTAATATAATCAAATTATGCAGTACTATCAAATAGCAGTAGGAATGATGCAGAGCTGAGTGCCAATGCAAGTATGACATGGAGTATGTCTTGATAAATTAAAATTTACAAAGCTATTCTGTATATCGTTTAGAAATAAAACTAGAACCTGACCCACATTACATTAATTATACTGGTTCCTGTGAGAAGAAAAAAAAAACAGAATGAGATTTGGGAAGAAAACACAGGGAACTATTTTATTCATAATTTTTTAACAATTACGTCTCAAGTAAGTATGACAAATATGCATACTTATTCATTTCAGGTGATAAGAGCCTAAATGATAGTTAAGTGCTCTCCATATTCTTTTAGTATTTTATTTTCTCAGATTAAAAAATTTCGACAAAATTAAGCACCAAACTTAACTGGCACTGTGTCCAGAACAAGTTGCTTCATCCTAGGAATTAGGATGTCTATGCTAACCTACTTCAGTTATCATAGGGAATAAGCAACATACAGAAAAGAGCTTTTTAAACTGTTCAGAAACATGTTTTCCTAATTATTAATGCTATCATTATCACTATCATGAATTCTTCACTAATGGTCACTAAGCAGAACAGCAGCTTTAAAGCCACACTCAGTGGAACGCAAGAGATTTTCATGGAATCCCAAGGCATCGGTGAAGCTTCTAGACACTGTCTGGGGGATACAAGAAGACAGGATTTCAAGCCTTGTGACCGCTTTCAATCTGAAAAGTTTTAGTTTTTAACCTCTTTTTACTTTGGGTTCCAAATAAAGTTTTCTCTAAAGAAAAATATATAGTTTTACAGTAATCATACATATTCAAGAATCACGTGAAGGTGCAAGAAGTGTCCAATTATTTTTTAATACATTAAAACCAATTCTGATTCTAATTATGCAACTCCATTCCACCTGGCCAATAAAAAATTCAGTATCTGTTATTCATGGCTCTCCCTTTCTGCCCTGCCTAGATTCATGCAAGCTTCTAGAGGTCTTATGCAAACAGAACATTTTGAAAGACCTCTCTGACCCACAGTGCACATGGTCATTGATGATAAGCTATTCACACAAGCTGATATGAGCCCGGCAGTGGTTCAGTGGATCCTGGGTACAGACAGGTCTGGAGCACAGGATATTTATAGCAGCTGGAGACCATGTGCTTAGGTCTGGCCACCCAAAGGGACCACCCAGCAATTACCCTGAGTGGACCAGACACCACTGCATAGCACCTTGTAGCTGCTAAGCAGAGACCCTTGATATTCAAGTCCCTCCAAGCACCTTCCTCTTCTAGCCTTGGAGCTTCACTTCCACAGAAGTAACTACTCCCACTTTTATTAGGAACAGGAAAACACCTTCTCAGAATGAAGGAAGGAAGTGCATGAGGTAAATACACACACACACACCAATTAATATCTAATTATTTATCTTGCAGTGGATATTTTTACAAAGATTTGAAAGTTGCTGACCCAGAGCAATGTCTCCTTGTGTTTTTGTTTTTAGTGCAAGGTCACTTTTTAACATCAGAAAGTCCAAAGCCCTTTGTTGTTCAAGCCATCGCTCCCCAGTGTCCCAGCAGTCACTTGCATCTCTTGACTTTGGAAATACAGAAGTGTAAAGCCCTTCCAACTGGCTCCAGCCTGCATGTCCTGTCCCCATGCAGGTGGCACACAGGGCCATTACCCACATGGATCAGGCGTTTAATGTCATCTTCATGTGAGGTGATGCACAAGGTTAGGGGGTATACTGCCAGGTTATAATAAGCAGTGCAGACTTCAACTTAATTGTGACCCATTACCAATCACACTGCTTATAATGGACTCTACGATGATATATTTGTCGTAAATCCTATAATTACTTTGTGAACATTACAATTATATGGATATTTTGTAAGTTAAGTGTTTTTTTGTTTTGTTTAAATATAAACATTTAAATGTCTTCCCTTGCGGCTCAGCTGGTAAATAATCGCCTGCAATGCGGGAGACCTGGTTTCGATTCCTGAGTTGGGAAGATCCCCTGGAGAAGGGGAAGGCTACCAGCTTCAGTATTCTGGCCTGGAGAATTCCATGGACTACAGTACATGCGGTCTCAAAGAGTCGGATGTGACTGAGCAACCTTCACTTTCAAACATTTAAATATACTATAATTGGTGAAGTCTCATTTTGACTTTTTTCTATTTTTAATATGTTTTAGGATGGAAAAAAAAAAGTTACACTTAACTCCTGAGATTTCCCTAAGGCTCTTTGATTCATAAAGGATCAGACCACTAATTCAATCATCTCCTCCCTTACTAGTCAGCCCAGTGCCTCACCCACCCTCAACCCCCTGTGGTTGCAGCCCTGGCTTCATCTGGTCGGTGACATTCTCCCTCTGCTACCAAAGGCTCATTCTATTCAGTTCTGAGTCCAGGAGGTTGTCATCTGATGCAAGACAAATTGGAGTACTTTACAGCTCTTCCCAAACTGTTCCATCCCACATGATTAAGCTGTAGCCAAAAGACAAGGTCCAACCTAATCCTTAGCTAGTGGGAAGAGGCCAGGGAGTCGGTGATGTAGTGGCCTGGTGCTGTGAGAAAGGCTCCATATGTTTCAGCTACTCTTAGAAGAGTCACTGAGGTGTAGATGCATTTTGTACTCAGCCAAATATACATCTAGGGCTAGAAAGTTTCAGACTCTGTGCACAGATCTGAAAGCTAACATAAATTTTAGACCATGAGCAATCTAAAATGGTACAAAGCAACAAACTTCATCGGATTTCTCTCCCATCCCAGCCCCACTCTTGCCTGTCTGCACACCGTGCCTCAGTTTTTAGTGACACATGCATCGTGACTTTTATTCTTAACTGACAGGGTCATAAGTTCATTTCTCATGGAGAATCATTCTCCAGCCCACTTATTTAAAATATATTTGAGGCCAGTATTAAGAGCATAGTTGGACTAAAGCTCTTAAAATCTCAGAGCCCAGCTTAGAAGAAAACATTTGAAAATAAAGCAACAGATATTTTCAGAAGCTGATGTCCCTGGAATTTATACAAGTGGTCACCACAGCCATTGGCCTTGAGAGTGCCAATTACAGATATTCTGCTGTCTGATTAGAGAATTCCTGAGTTCAGAGGAGTACAATTAAGTCAAAGTGTGGGCCTTCGAATTCTGATTAATGAATTTGTTTAACTATTCTTAATTACAGAGTGATTTTAAAACATCCCAGAATCATCATTGATCTTTAATCTGGGTTTAAGAAAGCTGAATATCTGATGCTGAGAACTATTTTGTGGCTGAGATGGTTTCCTGAAAAAGCATTGCAGAAAATATTCTGTTAAGTAGTTTTACTTAACAGCTGTGGTTTAGGCATATTTAGAGTTCCATAGACCTCAATGGATAATGTTCACAGGAACCACAAAATATTAAAGTTTTGTAAGATCATTTTTTGGTAAGGAATAGGAAATTGCTCAAATGTTGGTTAAATTGCAAAAATATAGGTTTTGAAAATTGATTTTTTGAGATTATACAAATGTGTGTGTGTGTGTGTGTGTGTGTGTGTTTACATGAATATCCTTTAGCTCATCCTTACCTGGGACTAAAAAATGATTTATTCTTCTAGCAAAAAGTCCTTGAGAAACAAAACCTATTATTTTCTGCTTGGAGCTGAGCTTCCTATCTAACATTAAGTTCAAAGTATTATAGAAACAGAAGCCAAATTACACATTGTCATCGGTTTAGAACAGCATCGCTTTGACTCTAGATGAAGTTGGAAATTTCAACTTAAGAAATACCTCCTTGATCATGTGGCAGTACATGTACCTGAAAATAAAGGCCGTCAGGTTAGTACAGTCATCTCAGGATTAGATGTTATCTTTAAGGAATTACTAGATCCAAAATTTTTCTTAAATGTGTCTGTGATAGTAGCTAGTTTCCTCTGACAAAGGTACATCAAATTAGGTTTATAGGTTCATCTTTAAAAGAATTTTTCAGCCTCAATTATTTTTAGAAATAAATTTTTTGTGTACCACTATCTTTGTCACTTTCTAAACATATTATTTTGATATACACACAGAAAAATGCACAAATACTTTGTACTTCTAAAGTCATTTCACTTAAATTATTTAGTGTTTTGAAACAAAAGATTTGATTTAAATGGCAATTTCTGTATTGAGCACAGAGGCTGTGATAAGCCCTGGTTCTTCCTGTATGGGCCCAGCTCTGTCTCCATCTGTGCGGAAGATGCCTACCACACTCTCTCCTGCTTTCCTGGAGCACTGGGATCAGCTTTCAGAAACAGGCACTCCTCTAGTGACACGTTAACAATCAAATCATATGCGTTCACACACACTGGTGTGAAAACCCATAAATATGTTTTTCATCCAATAAGAGAGAAACACAGAAATAAGATCTCTGTATTGCTTTTCCAGGAAGTATTAACATATGTGGACACCTGGACTTGTCATTTTTAATAAGAAAATAGTTATTCAAGTAAATAAACCTTTCATTCATTCAATGAATGTTGCCCAACCTTGGCCAGACACTGTGCTAGGGAGACACAAAGACGTATATGACAGTCTGTCCTCAGGGAATTACATTCTAAAAACAAGTTGAACTAGGACATTTGAAAAGCATTATTAAATATTAATATTTAGAATTCTTGACTTGAGAACAAATCCTCATTTTTAAAATCAGGTTAATTACTGAATCAATAAATGTTCTATGTGCCCAACAGTTTGATAAGCATCATGTGTAATAAAAAGAAATCAAAATGTGTAATGTGTAAAGTATCTTAAACTCAGGGAGAAACAACCATCACAAAATAGCAGGGGCAAGTGAAATTTGTAAGTTAAAGAAACAGGGAAACATTAAGATATTTTCATATAACAAAAAATCAATAGCTGACCTGTGCATAGCAGTTAAGAAGAATATACCACTGATTATAAAAAGATCCTTTTTAAACAACTGACAACTCACAAGTTCTTATTCTACAAAGAAAAGAAAATAAGCTAAAATACTAAAAATAAACTTTATGAAACAATCAAGCTTTAGTCACCAAATGCATGGTAAATAACTTATTTGGGACTTCCAGTACATAGAAATTATTTTAATATGACAAACTTTCATTGAACTACATACATGCTATTCTTATAATTCCTTAAATGGACCCTTATATCAATCAGTCAAATTCTATCACTTTTCCTTTTGAGATATCATGAAACACCCCATCTTGTCCATTCCCTCTGCTACCACCCTAGCTCAGTCCTTCATGTTGAGCCTCATTGAGATTATTGTGGTGTATCATTGCTGGTTTTCTCTTCTCCCATGTCTCACAGCTAACATGGCATTAAATCTTTCTAAAACACCTCTGCTAAAATATGTTCCTGGCTCACCCTCAACTGTACTCTTTACATCTAACACACTAGGTGTGAACTCAGCCTGGCTTTAAATTTCCTCCAGAATCAGCTCTACACATCCAACTCTATTCTCCATCCCTTTTTACTGTAAACCCTCAATCTTATAAGGCTGACATCTAAGTGACACCCAAACTACTTTATCCATTTCCTATTTCTTGCTTTTGATTTCACTGTGTCCCTCATCAGGGATGCCACATATACTCTACTGTGACTGCCCAGCACACATCCATCAAGTCTTCTGTGGCAAAACCAGTCTACACTGGGCTCTCCTTTTATTTCCCATAAAGTATATCATTTTCGGGAGGCATTATCATTTCATAGGACTTAGATTTCTACACCCTCCACTTGCAAACTTGGCTCTAGTGTCATGCAAACTGGGTTTAAATTCTGGTTGCACCAATAATGCTTGACTCTAGAGAAACCACTTGGCTTCTATCATATACAAAGATGAGAAGAGTAGAGGTGCGTGTCCCAGTGGGGCTGCTGTGAATTGATGAGATGATGGGCATGAGGCTGGTAGTATGGTACATTAGAGCTCTGTAGCTGGTAATTATCTGAATTATAAGCAGGAACCCAGTGGATCTTGCAGGTTGATGTGCATTAAGAGAATTAATGAGAATATCCAAGTTCTTTTGGATAGAAAATGATCTTGTCCTCAGGTCTCTGTGTCTCCCAGTTGCCCCACAATATTAAGAATGATCAGTATTCATAAAGTAGTTTTTGTTTGGTGTTATTTGGATCTGAAAGTAAGACCTACCTGGTAAATGACAAATCAGTGTTAGTTTGACTAAATCCTGGTTCAAATTGTAAAATCCAAAGAATTCTCAGCTTCTTAACAACCAAGCATAACATTAAAAATATGATGCCAGGTTGTACATTGAATGAGAGGACTTTTTCAAATGGTGTTTGCTAAACTGTACCCTTGAAGTGAAACCGGATCTGGTGATCAGATTACTCAGCTGATGGAAACAAGGGCACTGCAGACACAATTGTCATTACATTCATTGAAACAAATTAATTGTATCAATTATGTAGTAATCTATCTCTTAATTCTTTTGAGGATACTGAAAGGGGATCTGAGTGTGAATGGCTTTCTCCCAACATGCAGTCTTTCTTAAATAGAGAATATCATAAAGCTGTTGGGCAAGCAGAGGGTAGAAACAAGGTCATTAAGAGAATCAAGACTGTCTTAGTTGAAATTTCAGCAAAGCCTGGATGTGGGGTGGGCTAAAGGCACCCCTGGGCTTTAGAAAGCATGGAAAGGTGCAGGTGGATGGAGGATAGTGCAAGACTAGGGTGGTTGCTCTTGCACTATGGGCTTTGAGGTGGCATTCAGGAGATGTCATAAAGATATTGATAAACATTATAGTATCTGACCATTGTAGGTGTAGAAACTGGATGAGGGGTATGAATATTTAAAAATTAACAGAAAGAAACATGATGGAGATACTCTGTATATATTATTTAAATAAATGCATACTATATTTTCCACCTCTCAAGTTTTTCCAGTCTAGCTCCATAATGAGCTATGATAGAGAAAATTCTGAATTTACCTAAGGAGACATTTTCATCACAAATTTTTAAATGTCTAAATGATTCTCAATGATATTCCTTTAAACTACAAGTTTCTACCTGCATTACTAATTGACTATGATTTATCAAAAAAAAGAAAAACCTACCAGTAACTAATTTATTGTCTGTACTTATTTTAATTTTGACTGAAAGCCACCTTTTGTAATATTTGAGAGTCTTGTTTAGAATTTACCGTTTAAAAGGCAGAGTAATGGAGATATAAATATGAAATAAAGAGAATCTAAAATGATTCGTTAGGACCATAGTCCAAATGCAGCTGAACTCAGCACATCTTCCCATCATAGGCAAAGGAGGCCAAGGGACAAATATCTGCAAATGGGGGTTAATGCAGGACCAGGTTCCAAGGCAAGCCCCTACCCGGGTGTAGCTTCAGACAAAAAAAAACAAAGAAAAAATGAAGATGTTGGTGTTGAATGCCAGTAAGAGATAAGGCACAGTGGTCTAGTCAGCTCCCTACTTTTGATGAATTTATCTCAGATCTTGAGCCTGCTGGCATCCACCCATGGCCCCAAATCAGGACTCACTTGGTCTGAATCTCCCATTACTCGGCTCAGAGGCTTACGTGACTGCATCGAGTCACCTTGCTCCTGGGCCAGTGGTCACTGGGGCACCCGTTCTGCTGGCAAATCTAAGACTGCGTTAGAGGCCTACTGAGGCCTCTTTCACTCCTGTGATTCCATGACTTCTTTTATTCAAATGCTTACCCTTCGGGCCTGGGCTAACACCAGGATACTGTCAGGCCGGGCTTTCTCTGGCTTGGTAAGAAGGAATAATCCTTTTTTAATTCTGTGTCCAGACTGTATCATCCAAGCCTTTTCTACACTGCCTAACAATCCAGAACCAAACGAGTCATGTGGTTCTCAGCTCTGAGGTTAGATGTCCCCTTTGGTTTTTTGACTTCTTGTTGCCTATGATATTTTATGTGCATGTATGTTCATGTACATACAGAAATACCTCTCAGTATTTCTGCACACATGGAATGCTTGCTCTTCCCCATGGAAGAAAAACCATTAATTGTGTTTCTGTTTATGCTTCTATTCCCCAAGCTAGGACTTTTGTTTGAGTAAAAATTTGTGCCTTAATTATAAAACAGTAGTAGATGAAAAATGATTGCATTTCACAAATATATAGTTTCACAATCTTTATAGCATCAAGTCAGGCTCATGAAATATAATATTTAGTTGACTATTTTTTTCTTTTCCCCAGATATTTTCCCATCAACAACCAGGGTGAAGAAAGTTATACAAGCAGATGGTTTCACCCTAACCATCATTAATCTTTGCTTTCCTCATCTTTGTTTACTATAAGGCTGAGTTAAAGTATATCTGGACTTTCTCAAATTTTTTTCTACAGTAGTGCTTCATATTTCTGAAAAGTCACTTCCAGCAAAAGATGGCGGAAAGGTACATGGTTTCATGTTTCTGAGAAAAAGGCAAAGATAATTTGCAAGTGATAGAAAGCTGGCATTTATGGTACTTCGGATATTTTTGAAGCTAGGGCATAAGCGTTTCTAATTCACTGGAAGAGGCAAGAGAGCTGTTGTAGAATTACATCCCTCCCTCCCAGGATTGAAGGTGCCCTGGGGAAGCAGTCTCATGCCTCACAGTCCAGAGAGGATGGGGGCAGGCAGGGAGGAGTGTGAGAGGGACTGGACAGTGATTGAGGAATGATGGCTAAAATTAGTTCTTACTTCCCCTCCCTTACCATTAGCAGACAGTCTGCTTCTCCAGCTGGCTTTTCTGGAGTCAAAAAGTTAACCTTTTCTCTGCCTTGGCAAGGACAAAGCATGCCCTGCTCTTGCCTGTTGGTATGGTTAGAGTTTTTAAAGTGTGAAAGGAAAGATACGTGTAAAAACTGTCTTATTGATTTTTCTTTTCAGAATGTGTCTAAGAAAGAAAATCCAAGTGCCAAAAAATGAATATAGTATTTTCATGTTTCATACATCAATAAAGACTAATTTTTTGAGACTTTTATAGACAGTGGCAGTGTTTTAAGCACTTTTCAGGCATTATGTTATTTTTTCCTCAAAGTAGCCCTCTGAGATCAGCATTGTTAACCCTAATGGATAATGATGACAGTGAGCACAGAAGTGACTCATCCATCTTCTTGCTCGGTTCAGACTTCTATAACAAAATGCCACAGACTGGGTGGCTTATATACAATAGAATTTTATTTAGCACTGTTCTAGAAGCTGGAGATCTGAGATAGGGTGCCAGATGGTCAGGTAAGGATCCTCTGGTGAGTCACAGACTTCTAATCGTATCCTCACATAATGGAAAGAATGAGGGAGCTCTCTGGGGTCTCTTTCAAAAGAGCACAAATCCCTTTCATGCAGATACTCCCCTCATGACCTTATCACCCTTCAAAGGCCCTGCCTACTAGTACCATCCCCTTTGGGCTGTAGGATTTCAACTTAAGATTGTGATGGGGACACTAATATTAAGACGTAGCATCCATGGTTTCCTAACTAGTCAATGGTAGGACTAGGTCTCCTGATCCTGGATCCTATACTCTTAACCACTTTGGTAATCGATCTCAATTAAAGAAATTAGACTTATTGAGTGAGCAGCTGTAGAAAGTGAACTTACATGGCTTACAGTAAGTGCACAGGAAATACAAGATAAATAAAATCAGCCCTTGTTCTGACCATGAGGCAAATCACTCCTGGGCCTCTGGGTCTTCCTCGTACTCCTGTCCCTCAAATTGTGTGTGTGTGTTCACTAAAATTGAAAAAATCTAAACTAAATTGCATGTAAATGATCCCTGTATAATAGAAAACAACTCACAGCAAGTTCTCCACATGTAAGAAGACTTCTGTATCTTCGCAACAGTGGATTTAAGGATGTATGTCAATGTGAAATCGAAAAAGAAGAACAGAAACTAGTCAGTGAAAAACAGAAAAATGTTTGCCACTTAGGACCCACTTTTTGCCATCTCTTGTGTTTAGAGTGTAACCCTGCTGATCAGAGTAATTTGTGACTCTCAGGCAGATGCTTGCTCACTGTAGTGCACACCTGAAGTACCCCAGACTCCATAGCCTCAGTCCCTAGAGTGGGACGCTTTAGATCTGGGACTGGGCTCTAGACATCTGCGTTCTTAATGAGCATCAGCCCTTGAGAAATGTTGATCTTGCTCATTGAAGAAATGCCTTAAGTTAAGAAGGACTGCTTCTGTTTCCTCTTCAAAGATACGAAGGCAGGTCCCTGCACTTGGCTTCATAAAACCACATGCATGGTTCTGTTTGTATTAAATAAAATTTTCACTGCATTCATTTTGCTTGGTAAGTGGCATGTGACTACAGTACATAGCAATTACATGTTCCTGAAGACTACTTGGTAATTTGCACTTAATAAGACCAAAAATAATTACCCCGTACTCCAATCTAGAAAACATAAATAATCGTAAATATATGGTACTCACCATGTAATTACTTTGCCACTCACTCAACTCTCCATAAGATTGAGCAGTTACTGAGGAAGTAAAGAATCATAACAAAATAGTCCCTGTTTTTCCTGATAAACTAAAGTAATTCAACCACAACATTTGCATTTCAGACACATTTTCTTAGGTTCACAGTTTAAATCAGAAAAATTTTAAAGAAAAAGCGCTCCTTAGCTCTTCTTGGGCTTTCTGATTTGACCTTTAACTTGGTAGTGCTAGACAGTTTCCCTGAAATTTGAAAAATTTTCAAACCATTTAGGAGTATGACATAACCTACCTGTCCAGGATGACCTTTCAAAGGCACTTCTGTTTCTGTTCTATGACTTAGTATAGTGATTAAGTTTTAGATCTGAGACACACATATGGAAAGAAGGGACAGAGGTTGGAGTTTCCCAGCAAATTTGCCTGCTTACAGGCAAATTAAAATTATATTTGTGGCTTCCTTCATTCCTAGTGGAATGCATTCCAGGAATCCTTCCACATAGCACAGAGTAATTATTTTACTGTTTCTAGGTCCATTGTTCTGCACTGACTCCTCAGTACAATCCATCATTAAAATCGTGTATTTGTAATAGACAGAAGGAGCCTTAGAGGTTTTTGATGACTACAAAGGTAGGGGCACCTGTGTAGGTATCATTATCATTTGTAGTTTAGGTTTATGTTATTCTGTTACTAAGTCAGGTCCGACTCTGCGATCCCATCGACTGCAGCATGCCGGTCCTCCCTATCCTTCACGATCTCACTGAGTTTGCTCAAACTCATGTCCATTGAGTCATTAATGCCATCCAACCATCTTAACCTCTGTTGCTTCCTTCTCCTCCTGCCCTCAATGTTTTCCAGCATCAGAGTCTTTTCAATGAGTTGACGGTTTGCATCAAGTGGCCAGTGTATTGGAGCTTCAGCTTAAGCATCAGTCCTACCCATGAATATTCAGGGTTGATTTTCTTTTAGGATTGACTGGTTTGATCTTAGATTTTCTTTTCTTTGCAGTTTTATATTTGTCTTCAGGGAACATGTGCCCCTCCCCCGAACACAGCAGTTCTGAAGTTCCTTTGATCTTACTGTTATCTCCTCACCACCAGACCAGTATGGACCACTGTAACTCTTGAAAGACAATCACTAGAAAGTTGGCAGAGAAGAAATTTGCAGAAAGATTCATTCATTCATTCAAAAGATATTAATTTAAAGCCTACTATGTGCAAGGCTGTTTAGATGTTGGAATATAGCAATGAATCAAACAGAAAAGCTCCCTAATCATATGGAGTTTAAGTTCCAGTGAGCAGAGCAAACAAATGCTGCCAGATCTCCTATAAAGCTTATTTTGAAAATGAGAATATATTCCAACCTGGTTGATATGTTAGAAAATAATTTAAGCACAATTAAAATTTTATGTTTGCTTATGCATAATTTCTTCTGTGAGAAACACTAGAATGCAGAAAGCTATACCAAGCTGAATCAAGCCACACAGGAATACATAAAGTGGACGTGTGTAAGCACCTCAAACGTCTACCAGCTACCTCAATTCTCTGAGTAGGTTATGAGCCACATCTGGTGTTAACATCTGTCTAAAAGCCTCTTTGCACCACTTCACAATAACTCATGAGCTGCAACCCACTCTATCCCCACAACTACAAGCAAACTTCAAGTCTTTTTCAAGATAAAGTGATGTATTTGTTGCAGTGTGGTTCAGACAGCAAAGCATCTGCTTACAATGCAGGAGACATGGGTTCAGTCCCTGGGTTGGGAAGATCTCCTGAAGAAGGAAATGGCAACCCATTCCAGTATTCTTGCCTGGAAAATCCCATGGACGAGGAGCCTGGTAGGATACGGTCCATGGGGTCGCAAAGAGTCAGACATGACTGAGCAACTTCGCAGTAATTATGTCTATTTTGACCAGAAACATATATGAAACTGTGATGCCATTTTTATTGTTTGAATTTTTTAAAAATATGCCACTGGTGAAGTTTTTGAGTATTGGGCTCCCAACTCTATTTTTCCTATAGCTCTATGATTAATAGTATGTAATTTCACATAACTTGATGATTTTTAGGAATACATATGTCACTCTCATAGCAGAACTATTCATAAACAATCAAACTATCAAGTAAGATAATTCCAGGCAATGGTAAATGCTTTGAAAAATTCTATCAAGGAATGTGGTTGAGAGTGTTAGAGTGAAATAGGGAGGCACTCCTTTAGACTGATGACCGTGGAAACCTCTCTCGGAAGGGCATGTTTGAATTCACACTTGAATAACATGAAGAAGTCAATCACACACAAAAAATAAATAAACACTACCAACAACAAACAAGCCTGGGGTAACAGCATTCCTTGTAAAGAGGTATGATGATGGAGGGTCATGGGCAGAGAGTTGGAGAATGGGGTTTATGCAAAGGTCCAAAAGAAAATGAGCTTGTCAGAGGAACAAAGAGAACAAGAGCGAGTAATAGGCAGTTGAGGATAGTAGCCAGAGCCCAAATCACCTAGACATGGTAGGACATTGTCAGTCACTGGAACTTTCATTGGGGGATTTTTCACTGCTAATAGAACTCACTTCATTTATAGATGAGATCTAGGATTTATCCTTCTTATGCAAAGTTACATTAACCGTTAACGGCTAGAACTTAAGTCGCACGTCCTTTAAAATGGAAATAGATGTACATATGGAGCCATCCTTAATAAAGTCATTTACATGAACTTTGGGGAAGAAGATACTGATTGGGAAATTTTCCCAGATTGCCCCCAAACAGATTCTGCATCCATAAATTGCTTTCTCTAGCATGATGATATTGGGAAGAAGTCTGGTTTTAACAGGTTGTTTCCAGTGTCCTATTTCACTCCACTGAAATAGACCAGACAAAGGAAAGGCCAGACCAAGGAAAACAGACCAGACAAAATGTCAGCTAAGCCATCCTAGATGACAGCAAGATTTGTAAGGCAGCCAGCCCAGCTTAGCGCAACTGCCAGAGCAAAGATCTACCCATGCCAAGTAGTGCTCTTAAGAAACCTAACGATGCATTCAGTGGACATCGGGACCTCTCTCTGTTCTCCTGCTAACTGACATTGAATGCAAGGCAGGAGAGTTTCCTGACAGTGAATTACAAAGCCCAGCAATGAGTCATTGGAAGAAGTTGTAGGATTTCTTCTTTTAGATGGACTTTTTTTTTTTTTAATCAAAGTCAGTCATAAGACAGAAGAATAAATTTAACCTGACAATGGACTAAATGCCACAGGCTAAATGCCTTGGCCAGAGCAGCCTGTTTGGAGTTTTGCTCTATGCCAAGTAGAAGAAGCAGCTGCATCTGGGGTGTGATGGCAGGAGCTGCTGAGGATCCCTTGTGGGTCAGAGGAGGCGTCTCCACCGCCACCCCCAGAGTGCACTGCCTGCAGCCTTAGCTCCTGCACTGCCTTCCGCCGCAGCCCTGCAATCCCACCTTCCCTCTCCCAGTCTCCACTTCACTTTCAGATCTTCTTTCCTCTAGAAGCCTAGGTAGTGGGGAGGGTGAGTGATGAGATGCTAAGTAGCTTTATGACCCTTGGGCTCAAATTCAAAGCATTTCTTCCCACTCTGACCCTGACCCTCTGCCTATCAACTTCTTGAGGACAAGGCAGGCTCTGCCTGAGGTTCCCTAGTCTCAACTAGACTAGTTCTTCACCACCTCATTCCTTATCTACATAGAATCCTTTCTGCAGTCATTGTATACCTTTATATTTTCCCAGATGTTTCATTCACCAAGAAATATGGCCAAGGCCTCCCCTCTCAGGGTGCCAGGAGGCAGGGCAAGTCCCCAGGCATTAATTAAATCAGCATATTTACTGTATGGTCAGTCTGAGCTCTGTCCTGTTCTACTGCTAGGAACAGGAACAAGACAGACATCTTCCTGCTCCTCTGTACCTCCTCCCAGAATGTGTGTCCCTTTGGCAGCGTATCTCAAGGGTGAGCCTAAGACCACCTACCCAGAGACTGCTGTGAAACTTGTTAAAAATGCGGATTCCAAGGCCCACTCCAGACTTCCTAAAGAAACAGAGTTTCCAGGGATGGAGCCTTGGAATCTGTATTCTTTCAAGTTCCCCTGAGATCCTTATATAAACTAAAGTATACCTACAGGTATACCTATGGCTGATTCATATTGATGTTTGGCAAAAACCAACAAAATCCTGTAAAGCAATTATCCTTCAATTAAAAATAAATAAATTTAATTAAAAAACAAAAAAGAATTGCTGCTCCAAGGAATGGAGGTCTGTAGCTGAAGAGAGTCTTCTTCTTACGGCTGGAGTGTCGACTTCTATTGAGATCCTTCAGGGAAGTTTTCTCTGGGGACTCCTTGTTTTTTAAGTACACAGAGCTAGAATTTACTAATATTTGGGTCCTGGGTTTGAGGGCACCCAGAAAGCTCTTACGCCAAGCAGAGGCCTCCAAGAACCACATATTTTGTCAAGAGAGTGCCAGGCCGATCCTCTTTTAAAATCAGACACTCCTAGGGTGACAGATAATGGCTAGTTGCGTCTACTTGGAGTAGATAAGAGTTCTGTATCCCACCAGTATCTATACTGGTGATCTCTAGCAGAGCTGAGTCCTATAGAATCAGGCATTTCTCAGCCAGTGGCATGCCAGTCTTTGGGAAAGATGAAACCAGGCAGTTGTGACAGCAAGAGGGCTTGGGGTGTCCAGATGAGAAGAGGAGAGGGCAGAGGAGGCAGAGAGCGCCAGGAGGTCAGAGAAGGGCCTGGGAAAGCTAACCTCTCCTTCGCAACTTTGCCTGCAGCCTGATCTGCTTCAGCTCATTTTTCTTTAGGACACACCATGCCATCCCCTCAAAGCATTCCTCCACTGAAGTCCTCTGCAACTCACCCACAGCACTGATCCCTTCTGCCCAGCTTAGCTTGGAGTATTTAGGTTTGTGTCTTATCCACACACACACATTGGTATCACATATGCTTGCCCCAGGCCCCCTACACTTGTCCATAACTTCTTAAAGGCAAGGCAGTGTCCACACGTGATTCATTTTTACCACCCCCACACTGCCTAACAGCACTTGTGTGTGAAATGTGCTGAATAAATATTTGTCAAAAGAATGAATGAACACAAACTGAAGGGATGGAAATTTACGGAGGTTAGAGCTGGCTCTGTCTGATTTATTCAGCCCCTGGCATAGCATCCCATGCAAATAGCCATTTAATACCCATTTTTGATGATCATGAAAGTGATAATGAAACCCTGCAAGGGATGACTGAGGACAAGACTCTTTATTGTCAGTGTCTTTTGTTGTAGGCTCCCTCAAATCTTTTTTGGAAGGCAGGGTATAAATAATTAATAAGTTAGTGGATAAAACTTTAAACCCCTGGGGTCGATCCAGACTTTTCAGGCCCTCTCATACCCCTGGGGCAAAGCAGCCTTCTGGGGATGGGAGGTGAAGATAATTTTTTCCTTCATTCAACAAATAAGTTTTGAAAGTCAGACCATGCTTCTCCTAAACAATAACCTTGCTCCAGGGTTTCCAGACAAAATGACACCTTGAGGTCTCTTTCAAGGCTATAATTCTTGATTCTGCTCAGAATTGTTGGGGATATTGATTAAGCAATATTGACAAAGTCCCACAAGCATCAGAAATTTAGTGAATATATGCGGGTAGTGGGTTTCTGTCGTTTCTCTGTCTATCTTAATATACTGGTACCTGGTGAAATTGCTCTAAACGCTTTGTTTGGCATCTGCTTATGTCAAATCAGATCTTCTCCTAACACCCAGATTAAACCTGATGTGACCTCGCATAATGCAGTAGATGTGTCACCTTGTAGCAAGCCCTGAATAAAGGTCTCACTTGATTTTTCAATGCATCAGAATGGAAATTATTTATGATAAGATTTACCTTTCCTAAGCATTTTGCTTCTGGTGGTAGCTAAATTATACCAGCTGATTATAATAGGCAATCAATGTCTGCCTGTCAGAGGTGTCTTAACTTGCTATATATACTTTTGGTAAATATCACAACATTATTTTAATCTGTAAATTGGATTTGTCAGGTCTGATTCATTGAAATGGCTCACATGCCCCAAATTCTCTCTGACAGCCCCAATGTGGGAGCCTGTCCTCATCTTGAAAAGGTAATATTGCCTGGGGCTTGTTGCTAGCTTAATAGAAGCAAGAACGTTGTGTAGCACGAAATTAAAGACAGACAGACCACCTTTCCTAAAACAGGTTTCTGCAGGCACCCTACACCTCAACCATGCTGCATCTTTTCACAGAAATTGAGAGACTTCTGATTGAGATATGGGAAAGGTAAAAAATATATCGTTTATACCGATAATGCTATTGAATCAGTAACAAAAGTTTATGCATCAGTTGCCATGTGGTATGTATTGTTCTGGTCTTTCCACGTGGCACTAGTGGTAAAGAACCTGCCTGCCAAACCAGGAGATGAAAGAGACACAGATTCAGTCCCTGAGTCAGGAAGATCCCCTGGAGGAGGGTGTGGCAACCCACTCCAGTTTTGTTTCCTGGAGAATCCCATGGACAGAGGAGCCTGGTGGGTTATGGTCCATAAGGTCACAAAGAGACTGAAGCAACTGAAGTGACTTAGCACGCGTTAATGCATGCATACACTGTTCTAAGCAGTTTATAAAAATGAATTATCCTATTCAATCTCCATAGAAACTTAGTAAAGTAAGTACTATTTTATATGTGTAGAAGCTTACGTTGAGAAAAGTTTAGAAATTTTCTCAAGCTCTATCTGGCTCCTATCTGTCTATCCTCTGGCTTTATCTAGCCAGTCTGCAGCCCTACCAACAAGCATGTGGCCTCTCTATGTAAAGTTATGACTGACTGACTTTTGAATGAATGAGAGGGCCATTTGTTCAGGATTGTATTCCTACCCAAAACCCCTATGGTTTCCCCAAATCTTATAATCCCAACTTAGCCTATTATTTGACTTTCTCAGCCTTGAAAAAAGATATACTCTTAATATTTGTTGATTATAAAAAATGATAAAAGGTGTCTTGTAAATGAGTTAATTATATTCTATTCATCCTGGCTTCTTTGGATGTGTTTATGGTATATCCTTTATTTATTACATAGACAATGCTTAGTGAGCATAAGAATTTAGGTTCCTACTACAAGAAATAATAGTTCATTATGAGATAAACTAGCATTCTAAATTTAGAAAATGCAATGAGAATGCTAGGGAAAATTCTGAGAACTTAGAAATCAAAGTCTTGGTTAGGGTACTAATCTAGTGCAGCCAAGGTTAACAAGACAGTTAACCTCATGGAACCTAATTTACTTATTTTTCCCCACGAGTAGAATTTTACCTACCTCCCAGACTGACTGGGAAGACCTAATCAGTAATCTCTGAGAAAGTGCTTTTATTTTTTGTGAAGCATGACACAAATACAATACAAAGGGTCATATTATCCAAATTTTCTGATGTCCAGTCATTGCATAAACAAAATTTTCCTTTGGGAAGATAAAACCACTTTTAACCCAACACCACCATGGGTTGGAATTCTAGGAGCAAAGCTTCCTGCATACCCCAGCAGCCAGCTCATAGTAACAGTGATTGACTGAATTAAATGAATTTTCTTCAATGAAGAATCCTACAGAACAGAGGCACTCAAGCCCTCCAACCCTGCAGCCATCAGTTTGTAAAGAAAACCCTGTTTTGCTACTTGTTTTGTGCTCGGACTGTATTTGAGTGCAGGCCTAGATTCTCAAATGATATTTGACAGGTTTCTTACAAGCCTTGCCCATGCATGTGTGTTTGCTCTTTTCTCCCCAGGGTGCTTCCAGTGGGTTGGGAAAGCTGCCAGAAGGCTAGGCTGCAAAGTCTCTGGGGGAATCTGGGTTTGCAGGCAAGGAAGAGCAGAGGGTGATGGCAATCTAGGGGCAACAGAGAGGGAAAATAGGCTTTGGTTTTCTGCATGGTTGACCATGGGAGGAAACCCCTTCCGACAGGTAAAGGAGCAGAGATGAGAAGGCAGGCTGGCTGGAAGTGGGGAAGAGCCCCTGGCAACCTGCCCTGCCTCACTCCACTTCTCAACTGGCTCCATCCTGGGTTTTTTGTTTGCTTGCTTTTGGTTTTTTGGCTGTGCCACATAGCTTGTTGAATCTTGCTTCCCCAACCAGGGATTGGACTATGCCCCCTGCACCCATTTCAGTGGAAGCATGGAGTCCTAACCACTGGGCCACTAGAGAATTCCCCATCCTGAGTTTTTCGAAGTAGACTCATCATCTGGTCTTCACACCTTCCATCTGAACATCTCTGGTCTCGTCTGTCCTCTCTCCACCTTTCAGCCCTGCAGACTTGAGGGTCCACACCAGGTCCTGCTGGCAGCATTCCAGACCTCTCTGAAAAGCACCATTTGTGGAAAATGAAGAGCTCTAAGTGTATAGTCTACAGAAACTGTCAGTCTTACACTTACAGTGTAGCCAAAACACAGAGATAAAAGCAGGTTACTGAATGGTATATTAAAAAAAAAAAAAAAAACTTTGGCCTTCAGTTCTCTGGATCTGGGTTGGCAAGCATTTTATGCAAAATCAGTTCAGTTCAGTTGCTCAGTCCTGTCCAACTCTTTGCGACCCCATGGATTGCAGCATGCCAGGCCTCCTTGTCTATCACCAACACCCACAATTTGTTCATTGAGTCAGTGATGCCATCCAACCGTCTCATCCTCTGTTGTCCCCTTCTCCTCCTGCCTTCAATCTTTCCCAGCATCAGGCTCTTTTCAAATGAGTCA
>SJYC01141613.1:0-55769 GCA_006408675.1 Madoqua kirkii
TTGCTTTTTCAATGATCCAATGGATGTTGGCAATTTGATCTCTGATTCCTCTGCCTTTTATAAATCCAGCTTCAACATCTAGAATTTCTTCGTTCACATACTGTTGAAGCCTGGCTTGGAGAATTTTGAGTATTACCTTGCTAGCATGTGAGAAGAGTACAATTGTGCAGTATTTTTGAGCATTCTTTGGCATTGCCTTTCTTAGGGATTGGAGTGAAATCTGACCTTCTCCAGTCCTGTGGCCACTGCTGAGTTTTCCAAATTTGCTGGTAGATTGAGTGCAACACTTTCACAGCATCATCTTTTAGGATTTGAAATAGTCCAGCTTCAACATCTAGAATTTCTTCGTTCACATACTGTTGAAGCCTGGCTTGGAGAATTTTGAGTATTACCTTGCTAGCATGTGAGAAGAGTACAATTGTGCAGTATTTTTGAGCATTCTTTGGCATTGCCTTTCTTAGGGATTGGAGTGAAATCTGACCTTCTCCAGTCCTGTGGCCACTGCTGAGTTTTCCAAATTTGCTGGTAGATTGAGTGCAACACTTTCACAGCATCATCTTTTAGGATTTGAAATAGATCACCTGGAATTCCATCTCCTCCACTAGCTTTGTTCATAGTGATGCTTCCAAGGCCCACTTGACTTCGAATTCCAGGATGTCTGGCTCTAGGTGAGTGATCACACCATCATGATTATCTGGGTCATGAAGATCTTTTTTTGTATTGTTTTTGTATAGTTCATATACAGAGTATTTTCTTGCCACCTCTTCTTAATATCTTCTACTTCTATTAGGTCCATACCATTTCTGTCCTTTGTTTATTGTATTTATGCAAAATACAAGTTAGTAAATATTTCAGACTTTGAAGATCATATGATCTCTGTCACAGCTAATCTATTCTGTCACTGGAAGTGGTCAAGGACAGTGTGAGTGAGGCTGTGTTCTGATAACACTTTATTTACAACAATAGGTGATGGGCTTAGAGTTTGCTGCCCACTGTGCTGGCGTAATAACAATTTATTTGTTTTTGTTTTATTTTAATGAAGCAGCACTTTGACATCTTGGTGAATTATAGAACACCTCCATCTCCTCCCCCTTCTCCATTTCCACTGGAGCAAGCTCCCTGTTAGTAGCTAAATGAGAGCTGAGTAGGCAAGATTAATGTACTCAGACTGATGTGCTCCCTCTGCAAAGGGTGGTTGGGAGGTTGCATGTGTGCCTCCACTTCCATAGGAAAGCCTGAAGAAAGATAACCAGAAGCCTAAATAATGAAGACATTCCCCGTTCCCCGCTGCCTGCGGAAAGAATAAACGAAAGGGACCTTCTCCTGACTCCTGTCCCTTCCCTAACACACACTTCCAGGGTTTGGGTGGGAGATTGACCTGCTGGAAGGATCCCCCTAAAGGACTCCAGCCATGACCCAATCAAGTCTCTTCTTTCACTCTCCAAACCTCTCCTTCTACTTGACATTTTATCTCCAGGGCATCTGGGGAGACAGGGCCTCCTCCCAAAAGCAGGTGAGTTTGTCTTTCTTGGAGACATTTCCTTTTCAGAGAGGAACTGTGAACTCCAGCAAAACTCCAGCAAAGCCAGCTGTCCAGTGGGCACTGTCCGCCTGTCCCTTTTTCTATCTGGATCCTTCCCTAAAGAATTTGCTCCCTCCCTAACTTCAGAGTGATCGAATCCTTGGAGTCTGCCTCTCAGCTGCCAGCTCCTGCCTTTCCTCTTTTGTGAGCCACGCTCCTCTGGCTCAATATAAACAGATTCATTGCTGAGAGAGTTCTGAGTTAGTACAAGAACTGCACGTTTCTGAAATCACAGATCACACGTTTGAGATGGCAGAGAGCCTTGCTTGCAGGCATCTTCAAATGCGGTGTGAAAACCCACATCTGGATGCTGTCTGAGAGCCCATGCCTCCGTGGTAGCTCTGCCTGAGTAACAGAGTCAGGTCCCCGGAAGAATTTAGAAAATGAGAGTAGGGGCTAAGCAGGCTGGTACAACTAGACATGACCAATATTTCACAGGATGGTGTCTTATAGTCTCCTAATAAAAGAAAGGAGTCAAAGATGGGGCTTGTTTGCTGTAAATTAAAAGTAATCGTTCTCAGTAGGGGAAGATTTGACAATGTCTAGAGGCATTTTTGGGTGGTGCTTGTCCTACATCCTACAATGCACAGGACAGACTCCGCTAACACAGATTCATCTGGCCCCAAGTGTCAATAATGTCAATGATGAGAAATTCTGAATTAGAGGTGTCTCTTGTACAGAACAGTGCTGCACTGTCAGTGGTGAAGTGACATCATGAGTGGATAGGCTGTATCATCACATGAGGGTCCCCTGTGAGCAGGCTGAGCTTTTGGGGCCTGATGGTGGCCTGACGGATGAGGGCACCCCACCCACTTGGGTGGTGCACCAGAAGAGGGTGAATGGATGGGAGCCGGTTCATGGTTCCTGCCCCAGTGCTGAGCCCTGTGTCCCTCGCTGATTGGTCTCCTTCCTGTCTGTGGAGCCTTGCCTCTATCAAGGAACTGCTCCTTTGCCCTTCTGGCTCCTAAAGCTAAGATAGGAGAAAAGGTCCCACTTTATTTTGTAACGTCCATAGGTGAGGGAGCATACCGTGCCCAGCTCTTATGTGTGACGATGGGAGACACAGGGAAGGAAGATTGGCTCCAACCTCACAGTTACCTGATCCTGTGGATTCTGAAGCCCAGGCTGTTTCCTACATTTATCACTGTTTCAGAAGTTCTCTCCTCAGCCTCCTCCTGGATTCTTGGCTGTGTTATTTTGTTGTTGGTTTTGTTTTTTGTTTCAATTTATTTCTGTTTAATTGGAGGATAATTGCTTTACAGTGTTGTGTTGGTTTCTGCCATACATCAGCACATCAGCATGAACCAGCCATATGTATATATATTTCCCCTCCCTCTTAAACATCCCACTCACCTCTCATCCCATCCCACCACTCTGGGTTGTTGCAGAGCACCTGACTGAGCTCCCTGTGTTATACAGCAAATTCCCACTGGCTATCTATTTTGCAAATGGCAATATATATGTTTCATTGCTGTTCTCTCAATTCATCCTACCCTCCCCCAGTGTCCACAGGCTCATTCTCTGTGTGTCTGTTCCTGCCCTACAAATAGGTTCGTTGGTATCATTTCTCTAGATTTCATATATATTCATTAATATACATATTGATATTGATGTTTCTCTTTCTGACTCACTTCACTTTATAGCAGGTTCTGGGTTCATCCACCTCACTGGAACTGAATTTGTTCCCTTTTAATGGCTGAGTAATATTCCATTGTAAATGTATACCACAACTTCTTTGTCCATTCATGTGTTGATGGACATCTGGGTAGCTTTCATGTCCTATACTGTAAATACAGTAAATAGTGATTCAGTGATCTACTATAATTGTACAATTGCAATAGCTACTGTAAATAGTGCTGCAGACAACACTGGAGTGTATGTATCTTTTAGAAATGTGGCTTTCTTAGGGTATATGCCCAGGAGGGGATTGCTGGGTCACATGGTAGTTTTATTCCTAGTTTTTTAAGAAATCTCCACACAGTTCTCCAAAGTGGCTGTATCTATTTCCATTCCTACCAAAAGTGAAAGATGGTTCCCTTTTCTCCACATTCTCTCCAGCATTTATTGTTTGTAGATTTCTTTATGATGGCCATTCTGACTGATGTGAAGTGATACCTCACTGTAATTTTTATTTGCATTTCTCTAATATTAAGCAATGTCGAGCATTTTTTCACATGTTTACTAGCCATCTGTATGTCTTCTTTGGAGAAATGTCTATTTAGGTCTTCTCCCCATTTTTGATTGGCAAAAAAAGAAGAGAAAAAAATCCAGAACCAACTATAGAATGAATCAAAATGTAAGAATAACAGTAAATGTTTTTCCTAGGTCTCAGCTGCCAGCGTCCTTTACCCCACTGCGAGTCACGGCCCATTTTCACCTAGCTAATAGGTCCTCCAATTCTGTGGTGGGCACTAGTCTCTGGACCTGATGTGGGGACAGCTCAGACTCTAATCTTCCCTACTCCTGTGTATTCTTGCTTCCAATGTCCACACCTGCCAGAGCTAGGGCATTTTCTTTTGGGGGAATATCCATTGTCCTTTTATATATTCCATAGACGCAAGTCTACCTAGTTAGCATGTGGATTTAATCTGCAGCTTATGCACCTGGTGGGAAGGTTTTCGTTCTTGCTTAGCCGCTCCACTCCTGGGTACCCTAGAGCTCTACTCTGGTTGCAGTTGCGGCGCACAGTGCGCAGAGAAGCCGACTGCCACCAGCGCAGAAGATGTGGCACTGTTATCATCTTTTTCTTGCCCCTGGCAGCTGGTGTTCAAAGGGCCTCTCTGACTGGTCCCTCTCTATTGCTTGGGGCAGCAGGAACTCAAAGGGCTACCCTCTCTGGAGTCTTTATTGGTCAGCTGCCAGTGCTGGCATGTGTGGAGAGAGAGGCTATCGTAAAGGCTCTAACCCTGTACATGGCTCAGCAATAGCGCCCTGCCTCCACGGCTGCCCAGCTGTCCTCCAAAGGCATTCTCCAGGGTGTTCTCCTCCCTCCCTTTCCCTCGGGCCATCTCCCCGTAGTCAACAGCAGTCCTTGCTCTGCAATTGCCTTCCAATCCCTACGCTCCAGCTCCCAGCCACTGTGCTTTCTGGTGGACTTACATCCCTGTCCGGGGTACATAAGCCACAGCACAGATTGTCCGTGTGGTTCTCATTCCATTCAGACCATCATAGATTAGCTGCTGTATTCTCTGACAGCCTCAAATGCTTCCCTTCTGTCCCAACCGATTATCCCAACGTGGGCCTCTTACCCCTGCTTCAGTCCCCCACCTTCCGAGTCCAGATCTGATCCTGCTCATTCCCCTCCTCGTTTTCCCTTCCTTCTTCATCCAACCAAGTTTTGTGTGGATCTACATCTTCCTTTTGGGTAGTCAGAGACTCCTGCCAGCTCACAGGTTGTGCTCCGTGGTATCTTCTGCATTCCTGATGCATTCCTGATGCATCCATGGAGACAGATGTACTCTACGTCCACCTACTCCTCGACCATCTTGTCTCCAGTCTCTGGCTGTGATTTTACTTTCTCTTTCAATTTAACTCTGCTTTGCATTATTCAGAAATCCTTCAAGTTTCCCTTTGTTTTTCAGGGATTTGATGAAGTGATTCTCGCATGCAAAGTCTCTGTCCCAAAGAAAGGGAGGTAAATGTGCAGGCATACCTTGTTTTATTGCATTTTGCTTTATTACACTTTACTTGACCCTGTATTTTTTTAATGATTATGATTATTCTCATGTTTTGTGGATTGAATGGGTTCAGCTGAGTGGTTCTAGACTGAGATCTATTACGAGCTGAATTTTGTCCCTTAGAAACGTATGTTGAAATTCTAACCCCCAGTACCTAGAATGTGACCTTATTTAGAAACAGAGTCTTCATGGATAGAATTAGTAAAGATGAGCTCTTCCCCGGGGTAGAGTGGAGTGTTAGTTCAACATGATTGGTCTCCTTATAAAACCCCCAAGGAGAATGTCAAGTTATGACAGAGGCAGGAGCTCAGCTGCAATTCCAAGAATGTCAAGGATTGATCAGTGCTCATGAATCCCTCACCAGAAGCTCAGAGAAGGCAAACAAGGACTCTTCCCAGAGTCTCAGAGGGAGCACGGCCCTACTGATACCTTCACTTCAAACATCCTGCCTCCAGATCGATGAGAGAATAAACTTCTGGTGTTTTAAGCTACTCAGATTATGTTGTTACTACTTTGTTACAGCACCCCTCAGAAACTAGTGCAATATCTCTCACGTGGTTGCAGTCAGATCTTGACTGGGGCCAGAACAATTGGAAGGTTCTGTGGGCTTGAAGTCCAAGAGCGCTTCTCACTCCAATGGCAGGTGCTCAGCTGGGTTGATAGGAACTGCTGGGGGCTAGACAGGCAGCCCCGTCATTCTCTCTTTACACCTCCCCACATAGACAGTTTGGATTTCCTAAGAGCACAGCAATTTCAGGCTAGTTGGACTTTTTGCATGGTGACTAACTTGCCTTAGAGCAGGTTCCAGGATACCCGGTAGAAAGTGCAAAATTTCTCTTGACCTAATCTCAGAAGTTATACAATGTCCCTTTGTTGCATCCTTTGGCCCAAAAAGTGAATCACATGGCCAGCTCAGAGAGAGGGAACAAAATAAAGACCTGAAGACCAATGAACCTTTGTAAGATCATTTTTGTGGGCTGGCTGACACAACACAGAAATTGGAAGCAATTCTTTCAGGGAATTTGATTTCTAAGGAGTAGAAAGGTTAATGAAAAGTTTTCATTTACTTTTTGACTTGAGATATCGATGGGAAAGAGGTACTAAAAGTTGAAAATTCAGAAGAGAAGAATTCTGAGAAGACAGAATCAGGATTTAGAGGGTTCAGTTTTAGACTGTGGGAGAAACATCTTTTTCATTGTATCAGGATAGGAGCAGGTGAGGATGGGTGAAGACACAAAAAATGTATAGATGAAGAAAGGGATGAGGAGGTGAGCACAGACGTTTCACCATGTTGGGAGAGTTCCTATGTATCGGCTTCTAGTGTCCCTGAGTCTGGAGAAGCAACATTATCTGCTGACACCAATAAGAAATATGGGAGGGAGAGAACTTGGGAATAGTGACATTTTGGAAGAGCCGCAATAGAGCATGGAAAAGAGAGCTAACTGTAATCAACATATGCCAAAAGACCCCAGTGCCTTTGCAGATAAAACTTGGCATGAATGGGAGTGAAATCCAGCAGGGAGCAGCTGTTTCCTGCAGTTCATGGCATCCTTGGTGATATTTTCTGAGTTTTCCAGCCCTAACAGAAGTCTCTAACATGAACTAGATGTTATGTCTAAAATCAAGTAATGGGAGCTAGAAAGATATGGTCATTGTTTCATAAGTACCTTTCATTAAGAATCAATATCTTTTTATTTGGTGGGATATAAGAGAAGGGTTAGTGGGGATGAAAAATGTTCTGAAATAGAGTTCAAGCACCTCATCCAAGCATACTTAGAAAATGTCTTACCCTTTGTTGTAAATGAGTTCTCTCCATCCTTCTTCACTGCATTCAGGTGTACTTGGAGTGGAAAAATCAGGACCTAAAATATGAAATTTTCTGGCTCGCACAATACAGATTAACTGTGCCTCATCACAGAATTGTCATATTTGAGGCAATTTTATGTGATTGACTTTCTAGGTGTGGGGAAGAGTCAGATTTGTTTTTCTCAGTGTTAATTTCATTTGTTAAGTGTGGCCATTTTTGTCAATGACCATGGAGTGAGTTTCTGTGATTAGTCATTTAACTGTATGGTTATTGCAAGCTAAATAGAGTGTTTACAACACACTCTTTGCTTAGGAGACAGAGTCTATGTCAAATTATATCCTATGAAAAGTACATAAATAAAAATTTCTATCTAGAAGAGCCCTTCATGAAAATTATGGAAAGATTGTGGAATTTTTTATTTGCATTGTATAGTAGCTCCATCATTGACAAGCAAATTGTAACTATCATCCATAATATTTTACATCCAACAATTATTTATCTTAACTGCATATATATTGCTTGGTTCATTCCAAAAAGTAGCAGTATTGGCAATCGCATTGATTGTTTCCTTTATTCGATTAGTGACAAAGTACTGTAATGAACATAACCTTCCAGAATGGATTCACTGATCGAATAAACAAAGCTAGATCTTGGCACAGGACAGACCATAAAAAGATTGGCTTGCCCTTTTGCCTATTCCTGGGAGCCACAACAGTACCACTTGTCTCGGCTAAGTATCCTTGATTCCAACTTGGTCTGGAATTTTAGAAGCATTTATTACTCTCTGTCCCATAATTAGGCAAGAAAAGGTCTCTACCTTCAATTCAAACAGGGAATTACGGAGAAATTCTCAAAATGAACATTTTCATTTAAGCTCTTGGGCTTGGACAATTGCCTGGAGAGACTTTTATTTTTTAAATAATCAGAAGAAAAGCTTCACGCATCAGGATATTCTCCCTTCTTTCAAGAAATTGAAAGGAAAGATTTCAGGGTGAAGTGGCATCATAGTCAACTGTGCCTGTGGGAATTTAAATTCATCTGTGCACAGACAATGTAATTCACCATCTCCTGCTCAGCACAAGGGACAAGTGCCATTAAGTATTACAAACTTGGAAGGATAATATTTGTTTCTCTGTAGAGCTGAAATCACTGTTACAAGACTTGTTTTCCCCTGTGTTCCCAGGTACAAATACATTCCTTGCTTTGAGCATAGAAACGTCACATTTTTTGCCCTGATCCCAGGTTTTTTTTTTTCTCATTTCCCTCCTTCTTCTTTTGCTCTTTATTATTTAAAAAAAATTTTTTTTGGCCACACTTGGATGCTTGTGGGATCTTAGCTCCCCAATAAGAGATCAAACCTGTGCTCTCTGCACTGGAAACATGGAGTCCTAACCATTTGACCACCAGAGAATTCCCTTCTTCTGCTATTTAAAGGCCAATACTTATTCTGAAAATATTTTCTCACTTCTGAATTTAGCAGATTTAATACATTACTAATATGCTTCTATGTATGTTTCTCAAGAACAGCCACAAGTATATTATAATCATTGCATCCTTGAGAGAATTTACAGAAAACATTCTTGCATTCATGCTTTGAATTAGTCATTATTGGGTACCTATCAGACACTGACACTGTGCTAGGCCCTAGTCCTCAGGATATAAACTTCCAGGCACACAGTGGACATTTAATGTTTACTGAATAAGTAGCAGTACCTGCTTCCAAGAAACTCCCCATCAAATCTGGGAGGCAGATTTATACACAAAAAATTAAAATACAGTGTGCTAAGTATTCTAGACTAAGTGGGAATAACTACCATGGGAACACAAGGAAGTAAGTAACCAAGCATGGGGAAGTGGAGAAAGGCCCTGAAGAACTGGTGTGTAGATTCGATTTTGAAAAATGAGCCAGTGTTTATCTGAAAAAGATTGTGTCTAAGTGCATGTGTGTGAGTGTATGAGTGTGTGTGAGTATATGAGTGTGTGTGTGTGTAGAGGAGCATGAACACAAACCTTCCAAAAAGGGGAACAGCATGTGCAAAACCATGGAGGGGAGGTGTGGTAGGTTCTGGAAACAGTATTTCCTGCAGCTGGGATCTAGAAGGTGTCCAGATGAGGGGCTGAGGGATAATGAAGAAGAAAGAGAAGTGCCAGAAGTGGAAAGACTCTGTGACCTTCCTTGCGAAGTTCGGGTTTTGCCAGTGGGGAATCAAACGATGGTCTAGTAAGGAAGAGAAGACAAATTACATTCTAAGGAGGATAGCCCCCGGTTAGGTGGGATGAGACAAGGTGAAGAGCATCAGTGGACGTGACAGAGACCATCAGAGGCAGCCGTTACAGCCATCCAGGCGGAGCTGCTGGAGGGCCTGAACCAGGCCAGGGGCTGAAGAGCTCAGCGTTAGCTGCTAAGTCATATCCAACTCTTTTGTGACCCCATGGACTTCAAGAAGCCAGTCTTCTCTGTCCAGAGGATTTCCCAGCAAGAATGTTGGAGTGGGTTGCCATTTCCTCCTCCAGGGGATCTTCCCAACTCAGGGATTGAACCCAGATCTCTTCCGTCTCCTGCATTGGCAGGCAGGCTCTTTACTGCTGAGCCAACAGAGAAGCCTGGAATTGACATACACACACTGTACTATATAAAAATGAATAACTAATAAGGACCTACTGTATAGCACAGGAGACTCTAGTCAGTAATCTGTAATGACCTATATGGGAAAAGAATCTATTGATTAAAAAAAGAGTGCACATATGCACGCATATAACTGATTCACTTTGCTTACAGCAGAACCTAACACGGCATTTTAAAGCAATTATATGCCAATACAAAATTTAAAGAGAGAAAACAACGAAAAGAATTTGCATTTCTAACAGTGTCCCAGTGATGCTGATGCTGCTTCCCTGGAGCTGCACTTTGAGAACCACTGCTCAAGACTATGTAGGTGATTGTGTATATGAGAGAAAAATTAGCATTACCTTGTTTATGTCACTGTTATTTTGCTGTCCTTACACACAGCTGAACGTGCTGAAGTGATCAGGAAGAAAGAGGGCCTAAGACATATGAGTTTCTCTGATGAGCATGGGAGGATACCGACTCCCTCATGAACACCAAGTCTCCCTCCTCACAGGGCTTCATTCTGAACTCACCTGGTAGCCTGCTGCCTGCAGTCTTAGGCTCACTTTCAGGTCATTTAACTAATACTTCTTGAGTGTAGGTCAAAGCTTCCTCCAAAGTCACCACTGGGAAGTGGGAGAAGGGTGGTCCTATTAGGTATAATTGGCAGGTCAGGATGTGGAGTTGATTTCAGGAAAATTAAAACTACTCTGAGAATGTGATATTCAGAATACTGTTTTGTAGAATGTGAATAGGTGCTATGTGTAAAAAAAAATGTTTCCTGGGGTAAATGATATCATTTTTTTAAATGAGAGAGGAAATAAAGGTAACCTTTTCTTTATTCCAAGAGAACTCTGAACACACATTATTCACTAAGAATCTCTGAAAGGGGTTATACTGTAAAGTACCACCACCACCACACCTTTTTGCTCTAAAACCAGGAAATCTTTTATTTAGAACCATCTCAGGGGGTGAATGTTTTGTGAAATAAACCCAGGAAAATGCTGACTCTAAGTTCTTTGTCAAAGAACTTTACAGCAGTGGCTCCCAAAGTATAGCTCATTGATGGGCACTGGGTCAGTGATAATTATTCTGAATCTATAGCAATATGGAGAACATAAGGACAATGTAGTACTTTATTGAGTTTTTTAGGTTAAAGGTTATCTTTGTTTTGAAATGGTGTATTTCCTATGCTTTGAGGTTAAAATCTTCCTTTTCAGTAAAATGATGGTGGTGGGAGACATAATCATTTCTCAGATATTTTTATGTTTTAAATTAAAACTTGGCATCTTTATATCCATCCTTTTGTTTTAGCTTAATTGTATCATACTGTTAGATTCTTAGATACTGTCTAGTCCAAAACCATTGTTTATAGATAAAGAAAGTTCTGAGGCTGTTACAAAGAAAATGATAATAATATGCTTATTATAATTTATGCAGACCCTATGGTTGTTGGAAATGGCCATCACACTCCAGACCTCATGGCACGTATTTGGACCCTTTGGTGCCTTTCATAACATCAATTATAATAGGAGGTTGAAAGGTTTGTGTTGTCACAAGCAAAGCATGAAACAGTTAATGAATTGTTAGAAAATTAGAACCAGCAGGATGCCATGTGTCCATTTCAGTATTTTGGTTGTAGGCAAATCCAAGACAGTACATGATTGATTATGATTAATTGTATTTACTAACATAGTTGTTTATGTGGATATATCCATCTGAACTGAGAAAGAGTAAACATTAAGCAGATACATGGAAATTATTCAAGATCATAGCTAAAATTTTCCATTAATCTTTTGGATCACCCCCATTTATAAAGTAATCCTAAAATTAGTTAATCTGTTTGCATGGAAGCTTCTTCACTTGGAAAAAATGAAATGATTGGACTAAGTTTTTTTGTTTTTTTATGTAGTCCATCCAGCTATAAATTTCAGGGATTCTATGACTTGCCTGAAGTTAAACTTTAAATAAGGGCCACTTTAATTAGAGTTGTCTTACTGAAACTTTCTCATTTTTCAGTGATTTATACGTTACCAAAACAATATAATGCTAAGGCAGGTCAGTTATCTATTTGGAAATCGTAAAGGAAAAGGAAAAACATTTACAAGTAAAGAACATACTGTACTATGTTCTGTATACTATTTTTCAAACTTAAATATTGAATGTATTCTGAGATGGGATATCAATATAACAGACCTACCCATCTGAGACCTGGCACTTGGTACAGATTGATATCACTTTTCCTGTCTTCCTAGGTTTGTATTTCTCAAAATGACCATTCGATCAAAGTCACCCAGAAAATTATTGAAAACAACATTCCCAGGCACTAACCCTTTAGAGATTCAGACTTAATAGAGCTGAGCTAGAGCTCAGGAATCTGCATTTTTAATGAGTTCCCCTTAGGGACTCTCATACACACTTAAATTTAAAAACCACTTCTGCTACAGTATAAATTATTGTGCTGGGGGGCCTGGTACTTCCAGCTGCCCAAACAATAAATAATAGAACAGGGTCAGAGTAAAAGAGGATTCTTATTGCTAGGTTCCGGTAGTTCTTCTTACTTTATTATGGCCAGTGACAAGGAGCTAGTTGCTTCTGTCTTTCATCCTCTGCCTTTTCTGTCACTGTTGCTTAGTTGCTAAGTCATGTCCAACTCTTCTGTGACCCCATGGACTGTAGCCAGCCAGGCTCCTCTATCCATGGGATTTCCCAGGCGAGAATACTGGAGTAGGTTGCCATGCCCTCCTCCAGGGGATCTTTCCAACCCAGGGATAAAAATCCCAGGCAGATTTTTTTACTGCTGAGCTACCAGGGAAGCCCTGCTTTTTCAGAAAGATCAGCAAACTTTCCACTTAAGGAAGCCTCTTCCTGAAAGTAGTTTTGAAGTCAATTTGAAACTAGGGGTGGACAGAAGTAGTAGAAATTGTGGATTTATTGGGGAAGTACCTTAATTTTTTTTCCTCAAAAATATGTGTATTTTAGAGAAACTAAGCTGATAGTTAAACTATCCAAATAAATTTACATGTCATCATATAAATACATTTCCAACTAAGATAGAGCAGTAGTATACACTTAACAATTCAATACAACTTAAATGTGAGATTTCAAATATATAGGAATTTCAGTATGCTTTCAGGCCTTATATGTGTATGTTTAGTTGCTCAGTCTTGTCTGACTCTTTGCGACCCCATGACTGTAGCCCTCCGGGTTCCTCTGTCCATGGGATTTCCCAGGCAAGAATACTGGAATGAGTTGCCGTTTCTTTCTCCAGGAGATCAAACCAGCATCTCCTGCATCTCCTGAGTTGAAGGCATATTCTTTAATCGCTGAGCTCCTGAGCATTTATTTCCTTCCATTTTTGAAGTTCACTATATTCTTGAATGTTGATTTTCTTTTTCTTGTTTAAATCCAGTCCACTATTGTGAACAACGTTCTGTTTCTGCCCTAAGGCTAAGAATGTTCTAGGTGAACTAATCAATCAATTTTTGCCCATTAAGAAAGGGCACCAAAATAAAAAGAATGCTAACCTTTTGATTGATTTGGTACCAGTTTGCTAAACACATTTTTTAAATGATAAAACACCATGAGGAGAAACAGTTTCATACCTTAAGGAAAGGAAAGCTGCCAGGTCCCAGGGAATTGTGTGACATTTGCTGAAACTTTTTTCAAATTGTGGAGTATTGATTAACTTGAACATAGATTGGTGATAGTGGTGTTACTTTTAATTGAGTCTCTCTAGCCTGAAAGTTCTAAGATATACATATATAAAATGTAAAATGTTTACATTCTGCAGAGCAAACTGAGAACAAGACATGGTGTTCAGCTTAACTGAACATCTAACTCAGCAACAGCTTTTGAATAGTGCTGTTCAAAAATACCTTCCTTCAATTTTCAGACTCTGAAGCTTATAGAATTGATGGAAAAATAATTGATTTACTGTGTAACCTGTGATGCTTCTAACTTGTTATCTTCAGGTTTAGGGTATTATGTGTCTGAATCTGTTGGTAGTGCATTCTCTTCTAGCCCAACTGTTAAATTAGAGCAGTTCATGAAGAAAAATGAGATATGATGTTGAATTTCATGAAACAGGATGTCTCAGCACAAAGAAAATTTTTTCTCATCTCTAGAGAGAGATAAAATAAGATACAGCAGACCAGAAGTCCTCAAGTGGTTAAAAGTTAAAAAAAAAAAAAGTTTTAAACTACCCTGTATAGCCTGCCATAGTTTTTTCCTCAAATGTGCTAGTGGGTGCTTTTCCTCATCTGAACTTATTCCAGACTTTATAGTGAAATTAAATAGAAAAAATGGATTTAAGTTAGTCTCCAGCTTGGCTTAAACCTTTCTATTACTTCCAGCAAGAGAAAAATGACAAATGGATTTACTAAATTAATAGGCATACCACAGATATGTTCAATGCAGTATCATGGTGGCAAGGTTGGAAGTAATAGAATTAATCCATTTCTCTTTTCTTTTCTCAGGTTTTTGGCTGTACAAACCAACCTTCTCCAAGGTAAACAGCATTATATTCTTCTCTAATTTGTTGGAAGAAGCAAGCATACTTTTATTGGCTTGAATATATTTTTACTCGGCAGTGTCTCAGAGTCATGAGTGTGACATTCAAATAGTGCCCAGAATTAGGCTTTTATTAGTGGTGTTTGTGATGAAAGCATCCTACGAAAATGGCTCAATGGCCTGACTAAGGAGTAGACCACAGAGAGAGAGGTCGAGAGAGAGGAGATAGTTTTTCTTGTTTGGTTAGCCCTTTTATGAGACAGCAGATTCTTGGTCTTGGTCTCTGATGGTCAAGGACGAAAGGTTTCTTTGTGAGCAGCTGTTGTAGAGCCTGCTTCAACCCTGGATCCTACTGGGAGGAACTGAAAAGCAGAGCTCCCCTGAGCATGGCGCCAGCTCTTCATTTGGTGAGGCCTTGCGGTCCAGGTCCAGCAGAATAGCATTCACCAAGTTGTTCAACTTTCCAGGAGTATCTGTCAAAACTAGCAGTTGAGGATGCATTAATCTTGTTAAAGAACACAATAGGAACCCTTTTTTATTTCATTAGAAAATCAAGATGCATTTGATGTGCACCATCTGGTTTGTGAATATAGGAATAAGTTTTTCAAAAGGGCACATTTCCAAGTTCTGTGTTTCATATGCTTGGGAAGAAAAAAACCCGTAAGCAGCTCTATTTTAAATGAGAGCAGTGCTAAAGCTAATAAGATTGGGGTGGATTTCCACTATGTGTCATCTCTCCTAAATGACATGTGTTTGTAGTACGTTTGGCAGACTTGTCCTGTTTCGAGGATGGGCTTTCAATTGAAAAATTTTAAGTTCTCCATGTGTTAATTGGAAAATAGAAAGAGGCATCATTGTAGCAAAACAGCTGGCTTCCTAGGTATTAATTATGGTTATTTCATAAGGACTATTTTAAATTTATCTCCTGTTATTTATTATATTGTTTTCAGAAATGGTAAGTTTTAAACCATAGAGAAAAATCAAGTTAAACTTCACTGCATATTGTATGCTTTAAAAAAGGGGTTTTTGTTTTTTGTTTTTTGGTTTTTTTTTTTAGATTCAATCACTGTTAATAACCATAAGCAGTAACTAAACAAGAAAAAACAGATTTGCCATTGGTACTCTCTGTTAAGATTTTTGTTTTATTTAAATAAAAAATAGAGCTCCATAATATAGCCATCTCACTATATACTATACGTCTATGTAGGGATATTTTAGGGTCAAAAAACCTGCTTTGGAGGAATAATTCCTTCAGCCTCACATGTAATTTTTAAAATCCTATACAGTAGCAAACATGATTTGTGAGGCAATATGACGTACTCCTTAACCTCTCAGTAATTGGAAGCATCTTCTGTGTGTATTCCACAAGTCCAGCTCACACTGATGAAGGAAACATAATTACATTACAGGCAATCTCATCTAAGGTAATTACAATTGTCGCCATCAATCCAATTAAAGAGGATAACCAGCTCTACTGAGTCAGACCTGCAAAGCTTTCCAACTCAGGCCAGGTTTTGGGATGTGAGTGTGATTGAGAATTTTGAAAAATTTTATTTGCAAGACACAGTTGCTTATGAAAATAGAGAGCAATGTTGAGAGAGGGGGTTAGTAGGAATAGATTGAATATTGGTAGAGGTTTTTTTTTTTCCATTTAACATTTAATTTCTCATTGCTAAATACACAAATCAGTGTAGAGCCTCAACATCAGAGCTTTAGCCACATAAGATCTTTATGAAAAGGTTAACAAAGCATTGTCATAATGGTCCATGGTACCCATCTGGCATCTCATTCTAAATTGGCCCTCCATCCCATTATTCCTTCAGAGACCTTCTGTTTTCTTCCATTTAAAGATACAGTGCACCATTTCCTGTCTTTGCCTGGTGTGGAAGGAAGTTGGCTTGAATAGTGCCTCCTTGGAAGCTCCTGCACTGGTTTATGTAGGCTCAGTGTAGGTGGCGGTATGGTGTACTAGTAAGAATTACAGAGGCATAATGGCAGATGAAGATGGTGCATGTCTCAAAGACTTCACCTGTCTAAGTCATCTAGGCCAGAATACAGGCTTACCTTGTTTCATAGTAGTTTGCAGATACTGCTTTTTTTTTGTTTGTTTTTATAAATTGAAGGTTCATGGCAACCTTACATCTGAAAAGTCTTATCACTGCCATTTTTCCAAACAGCATCTGCTCACTTCATATCTCTATGTCACATTTTGGTAATTCTCACAATATTTCAAACTTTTTCATTGTTATTGTATTTATTATGGTGATCTGTGATCAGCGATTTTGAATGTTATTATTGAAATTGTTTTGTGGCTTTAAGAACTCCACTTGTTAAGCAGCAAACTTAATCAATAAATCTTGTGTGTGTGCTGACTGCCCCACTGACCAGCTGATCTCAGTCTTTCTGTCTCTCCGTGGGGCTCATTCTCTTAGGAATATATGCTAAAATTGGGCCAATTAATAACCTTACAATGACCTCTAAGTGTTCAAGTGAAAGGAAAAGTTTCACTTTAAATCAAAAGCTAGAAATGATTAAGCTTAATAAGGAAAACATGTCAAAAACAGAGTCAGGACCTAAGTGAGACCACTTAATGCCAAACAGCCCAGTTATTAACACAAAGGAAAAGTTCTTGAAGGAAATTGAAAGTGCTACTCCAGTGAATGAAAAGAAAGTGAAAGGGCCTCATTGCGGACATGGAGAAAGTTTTAGTGGTTTAGGTAGGACATCAAACTGGCCACAACATTCCCTTAAGCTGAAGCCTAATCTAGAGCAAGGCCCTAACTCTTTTAAATTCTATGATGACAGAGAGGTAAAGAAGCTCCAGAAGAAAAGTTTGAAGCTAGGATCATGAGGTTTAAGAAAAGAAACCATCTCCATGACGTTCAAGTACAAGGGTTGATGCACAAGCTGTAGCAAGTTATCCAGAAGATCTAGCTAAGATCATTAATGAAGGTGGTTACACTAAGCAACTAAATTTCAGTGTAGATGGAGCATCCTTGCTACTGCTAAGTCGCTTCAATTTTGCCCGACTCTGTGTGACCCCAGAGACGGCAGCCCACCAGGCTCCCCTATCCCTGGGATTCTCCAAGCAAGAACACTGGAGTGGGTGGAGCATCCTTATATTGAAAGAAAATGCCCTCTGGGACTTTCATAGCTAGAGAGGAAAAGTCAGTGTTTGGCTTCAAAGCTTCAAAATCACTAGCTGTGTTAGTTCCTAACTCTCTTGTTAAGGGCTAATGCAATTGGTGAATTTAAGTTAAATTCACTTAAATCAAGTGAATTCAGTGCTCATTTACCATTCTGAAAACCTTCTGGCCCTTAAGAATTATGCTAAATGTTCTCTGCCTATGCTTTGTAAACGGAACAAAGTCTAGGTAAAACTACATTTGTTTACAACATGCTTTACTGACTACTTTAGGCTCACTGTTGAGACTACTGACCAACAGAGATATCTTTTAAAATATCACTCCTCATTGACAATGCACCCAATCAAGAGCTCTAATGGAGATGTATAATGAGATTTATGCTGTTCTCATGCCTGGTAACACAACATACATTCTGCAGCCTATGAATCAAAGACTAATTTTGACTTTCAAGTCTTATTCTTTAAGAAATACATTTTGTAAGGCTATAACTGCCAGATAGTGATTCCTCTGATAAATCTGGTCAAAGTAAATTGAAAACTTTCTGGAAAGGATTCACTGTTCTAGATGACATGAAGGACAATTGTGATTCATGACAAGAGGTCAAAATATCCACATTAACAGGAGTTTGGAAGAAACTGACTCCAGTCTGCATGGATAACTTTAAGGAATTCAAGACTTCAGTGAAGGAAGTATCTACAGATGTGGTGGAAACATCAAGAGAAATAGCATTCAAAGTGGAGCCTGAAGCTGTAAGTGAATTGTTGCAATCTCATGATAAAACTTTAACAGATGAAGATTTGCTTCTTATGGATGAAAAAATAAAGTGGTTTCTTGAAATAGAATCAATTTCTAGTGAAGATTCTTTGAAGACTATTGAAATGACAACAAAGGACTTAAGAGGATTACATTAACTTAGTTGATAAAGACTGACAGGGTTTGAGAGGACTGACTCCAATTTTGGAAGAAGTTCTACAATGGGTAAAATGCTATCAGAAAGCATTGCGTGCTGCAGAAAAATTGTTAATAAAAAGAAGACTCAACTGATGCTACAGACTTTATTGTTTTAATTTTTAATATTGCTGCAGCCACCCTAGCCTTCAGCAACCACCACCCTGATCAGTCAGCAGCCATTAACATTGAGGTCAGACTTTCAACTAGTAAAAAAATTGACTTGCTGAAGACTCAGATGATAGAAAATTTTATCAATAAGGTACCTTTAGTGAAGGTATTGGAGAAGACAATGGCACTCCACTCCAGTTCTCTTGCCTGGAAAATCCCATGAATGGAGGAGCCTGGTAGGCTGCAGTCCATGGGGTCGCCAAGAGTCGGACACGACTGAGCGACTTCACTTTCACTTTTCACTTTCATACACTGGAGAAGGAAATGGCAGCCCACTCCAGTGTTCTTGCTTGGAGAATCCCAGGGAAGGGGGAGCCTGGTGGGCTGCCATCTGTGGGGTTGCACAGAGTTGGACACGATGAAGTGACTTAGCAGTAGCAGTAGTGAAGGTATGTACATTTTTTAGGCATAATACTATTGCACACTTGAGACACTACAATATAGTATCAGTTCAGTTCAGTCGCTCAGTCCTGTCTGACTGTTTGAGACCCTGTGGACTGCAGCACGCCAGGCCTTCCTGTCCATCACCAACTCCTGGAATTTACTCAAACTCATGTCCATTGAGTTAATGATGCCATCCAACCATTTCAGTATAAATACACCTTTTATATCACTGGGGAGTAAAATTCATGTGACTCACCTTTTTGCGACATCCACTTGATTGCGGTGGTCTGGATGTAAACTGGCAGTATCTCCATGGTATAACTGAGCCTTGGATGTAGGACTTAGAGAACAGGAAATGAGAATGGTGTAACTGTGTCTAAGATTTAGAAAGGGCCAAAGAGCAATTGTATGTGCCTAGATTGGGTAATGTTCTACTAGCTGGAGATACTGGTGACTATTTTCTTAGTGACTGTTTATGTATGAAGAGATGTAGGAGGTAATCTTCTAAGTCAGGGGGTGGGAGGGGAAATTTTGCTATCTCATATCAACAGCTCCCTTAGTCACCAGTCAGCATTCTTTCACTTTTCCACGCCCTGGCTTTTCTCTTCCGTATCTGGAACTTGGCCTTAATTAAGTCCTTCTCATGTATTTTTCAAATTCTCTCCAAGTTTGCTCCCCAAACTCCTTGTCACACTCAGAAGCCTCTTCTCTCTGTCCATGTAAATGCTTCCAATCCTGCTTTAAAACTTAACCTCTTTCAGGGAACCAGTTCACCCAGAAGTGCAAGAGGAGGCAGAGAAAGGCCTTGGTAGAAGGGGAGCTCAGTTTCATATTCCACTCATAATCAGACCTGTGATACTGAGCAAGTCAACAAAACTACCTGAGGCAGTTTCCTCATCTGTAAAATGAGGTTGTTAACTTGTGTCCTACTAAAGAGTACTTCAAACAAATTTATAAATTTGTTATTCTAATGTATAAAATTGCATTCATATATGAAGGATTGTGTTTGCCTATATTTGCTATTCTTAAGCCCACTGTATTCCCTTAATTTTCTTCTGTGGATTCCTCCAGCTTTTGCAATTTAAATGGTACTTCTTAACAATAACTTGCTTTTCTCCCTTAGTATGTTGTTTTGCATTTTGTGTTTCCTGTTGAGTATTTCGGAAACCTGAGGGCTGGCACCTTGTTGCTTGTTTCTTTTCTTTCATTTTATTTGCTCTCTGACTCCCTGCCATAGGATGCTTTGTTGAGGGACTATGTAGTGTTTTTTCTCTCCTAAGTTTTCCTCCCACCGCTGCAAGCATATAGCCCAGGTGGGCTAGAAGAAAGCATGCTGCAGTATCAAAATAATCGCATAAAGGGCAAGGCCAGAGCCCCTCCCTGATGCTTTGGTGATGATTAAGAACTTGGGCAGATGCTGGGAGATGGAGAAGAGGAAGCCTCAAGACTGAGTTAGATTTCTCATCTGTCTGATGAAATGGATTTCAGGGACCAGATCAACTTGATTTTTTTTTAAGTGAAGAAATCAGATATTTTTTACACATCTGAGTTTATGGACTAAAACTTCACATAAAGAACTGCTCGACATATAATTGTTAATAAATAATGTAACTTCGATAAATATTCTAGAACCCATCTGGATGGTATAAATTAAGCATTAAGGAAAAAAACAGAGCCTAGAAAGTCTTGATCTACTTAATTTCTTAGGAGTACAGGTAGATATCGTTTCCACTGCTTGTTTAAAGATAACTAAATAGGATGCTAATAATTTTGGTGAAAACAATAGAAAAAAATAGTCTAGGAGAGCCACTGAAACTTGAAACTAGATGTTGGTGAATTAATTATGATAAGTATCTGTGATTTCTGCTAACAAATGCTATATATTAAACAGACCGTATATTGTATTTGAAAACTGGAGTGTAATTTTTTGACTTCTTTCTGTTTTTTTTTTAACTCTAGGATCCACCTTTGGTGGATTTTATGACAGTGTCTTAAAATGGAATAGATATAAGGAATCATGTACTGTTATAGTCATCTATTGCTGTGTAACAAATTACCCTGAAACTTAGCAACTTACAACAGCGAGCGTTTATTATCTCATATAGTTTCTGAGGGACTGGAGTCTAGAAGTGGCTTAGATCAAGATCTCATGAGGCTGCGATCAAGGTATCAGTCCCACAGTCACTTCAGCAATGGCTCATTGACATGGCTGTTGGCAAGAGGCCTCAGCCCCTCATCAATCAGACTCTCCATAGATTACTTGAGTGTCCTCAAGACTTTGCAGCTGACTTTCCCCAGAGTGAGAGATCTGAGAGAGAGAAAGCAAGCAAGCAAGAAGCCTGAGAGTTATTTTTTTCTCACACCATCCAACTGTATATCCAAAACCTCAATGCAATTCTGACACCAACTCCTGAAGTTAGTGGAAATTTCATAGTTTGGGGGCTCAGTCCCACAAGACTGTCTCCACTACAGACATCAAGCTTCCCATATTTCTGCTCATTCAACTATAAATGCAGGCATTTGCTGGAATGACTCATAGAACTCAGGATACTTACAACTGCTATTTTATTATAAAGGATCCAACTCAGGAATAACCAAATAGAAAACGTGCATTAGGAAAATATATCATGGGAGAGTACGGTAGGGTTTGGAACGTCCATGGCCTTTCCAGGCACACCTCTCTTGAAGCATGTTGGTATACACACAAACCCCATTGTTTATGGGTTTTTGTGGAGATTTCATTTAGTAGGCATGATTAATTAACTTAATCATTAGTAATTAACCTGCTCTCCATCCCCTTTCTCCTGGAGGTTGGTGCATGGGGCCGAAAGTTTAAACTTCTAATGAAGGCTTGTTCTTTCTGATATCCAGACCCCACTCCTGAAGCTCTCTAGGGTCTGCCAAGAGTCATATCAATCTCTCTTATCATTCAGGAAATTCTAAGGGTTTTAGAAACTTTCTGCCAGGAATCGAGGACAAAAACCAAATACCTTTTATGACCTAGCTTCAGAAGTAACATAACATCACTTCTACTGTTTCCTTTGGGTCCTACATACCATCTCTGATACAAGGTGCAGGGAACTACATAAGGGCATGGGTACAAAGGAATAGGGCCCCAGAGGCCATGGAGGAGACTAGCCCCACAGCTGCTGCAGTTTTTCTTTCTTCAGCTACAGATGTGTCAGGAAAATCTGGTGTCCCCTTGGCTGTGGTTTGAATACAATCAAGAATGTTATTTCTTAGTTAGATGATGGTATAGCATCCCTTTATTTTACTAACCTCTTGGTGGCTCTTGACGTGTAAGCTGTTGAAATAAGTCTGTTCCTGATCCTCAGTGGGATTGTCAAGGCCTAACCATGGGCCACGTGTCCAACTCAAACATTTGGCAATGGAAAGATGATTAGGAACGAACTATGAGATCTGGGCTCTGGTCTTATTCTTGCTCTTGAGTTATGCCACGACCTCAGTTTTCCCATCTCTAAAATCGAAGAGTCAGGGGAGATGACCAACAGTAAAATCTATGCATTTCCAAGGAAGTTCAAAGAAAATGCTTAAATCAAGTGATAAGGATTGCATCAGATGATGTCAGCAGTCTTAGAATATGTTTAGTTGATTTGGGGGGAATAGTAGCTTATATTTCTTTTTCTAAAAGTATAGTAAATCATATATGATCCCTCTGGCCAGTCACCTTTTACTCTAACAGACCCTCCAAATGGTACCTCTGGCATGACATTTTGGAATTGACTGGTGTTGATGGATCACAGATCATCAAACTAACAAACAGCCTTGTACATATCCTACTCTCTCCATTTAAAGCTGTAGAAACTCAGGGCCAGAAAGGTTAAGACAGTGCCCAAGGATGCAGAGCAAGGTATTGGCCGCAACAGATTTTTGCAGAGAACCCCTGAATCTTTGCCCCTCTCTGCATACTAAGTATACCAAGCAGTTGGTATATTTTTCCTCTATTACCGTAAGTAAATATCTGTTTATCTTATTCAAAACAAACATGCATGTCAAGAAATAGAGCATTATTGGTTTCAAGAGGAAAGTGCCAATGTGTTTTTAAAAAATTCATTGAATAGTGCACTCAATTATGATGTAGCTCCTGATTTTGTAAATCTTGCAAATGAAAAATCTTGTCCTTATGAGAAGCAGTTTCTTTGGAGAGTCACGCAATATGGCATTATAGTCTGTTTATCTTGACGTGTTTGGTATTGATGAAGCACTGGCAGGGGTTCGCTGGCATTTCTTTGAGGAGAGAGAAGCTGGTGCTGGATGAACCGTGAACGCAGACAGGCAGAAAGCCTGGGGGAGAGATGAGGTTTATGCTAGGCTTCTGCCAAGCATTTCTCTGGCCACTTTGTTTTCCTGCCTCTTCTCTTTGTCCCTTTCTTATCCCTTTTCAGGACTCTTTGTACTGTCTCTGATATAACTGATATCATAATTTGGCCTCAGAGAGTATAGGATACTTGCAGTTCTCAAGATTATTATTTAAGAGCTTCCAGCTTATATGTAAACAAAGATTCTGTTCCTTTTGCAGTCAAGATAATATTATTGTGGAATGGCTCATTTGCATGCCAAATAGAAGTAGATGGGTTCTCAGCCATTTCCTTAAAGGTGCATCATGGCAATTTTCTTGTTTAGATAATTTTAAAAGATGTCAAAGTCTTTAATCTATAGATTATTGATTTATAAACTTCTCTTCCTTATACTTTATCACTAACAATTACCTTTCCTAGATTAACCTAAAAAACCTGATAATTACCAAGAACTAGACTAATTATATATTAATATGTGTATTATGGTTGATTTTACTTGTAGAGGAATTTTATCTGTAGATTTTAGCAATAGAATATGAACTTCATCCTTATCTCTTTTGAAAAGAGAAAGTTCTACAATACATGATTTGCTAGATTTCCATTAAAATTGAAAAGTTACCATATCTATTGTCTAGAAGAGAGAAGGCCATTTTTCTGTTTTTTTCCTCCATTATTCTCTTTATAATTTATTTTCCCATAGTGAAATAAGAATATGTCAAGATCCTATAAACCTATAGGTTTATCCAAACCTCCTGTGTTTGGATATGTACATATATATTATTATTACCTATAAAAGTGTATTATTTACAAAGTAGATATGCATAACTCTTATATAAGATTTTTTTCTGGGTCCACATTCAGCAAAATGTATCTTGCAAGGATCAACATGTCACTTACCTGAAATATATATATTTAAACCACACTTTCAGCAGTACATGTGTATCTGGTACAACTAAGTGAACATTTGTATGTTGACTATTTTCCCTTAGAAATCCATGGTGAGTGCTAATATTTCCTAAAGAAAGAACTATAAGTTGATGAAAACAGTGATAAGCACATTTGCTCCTAGAATTATTATAAAGCATTCTGCTTTTTTCAGTCTGTGCTCATATAGTTTACTGTGCTTCACACTTTCAAAAGTAAATTAGGCGAACAGTTAAGGATTTGACATGTTCTTTCTATAATAAGGAAAAGCACATGCCCACTAAACACAGCAGTTGAAAACTGTGTTGTGAATTTTCACCAGTGACGGACTTGACACGCTTCAGTGCCCACACTAGTTGCTCTGCAGGTCTGGATTGTGTAACACAGAGAAGCATGGAGTACCCACAGATTAATGACTGTTCTTTATACATCTGTGTTATCTGTACAGTCCATCACATAGAGCTTAATAAATAAAACTTTAAACAAATGAAATAAAAAGGCATGGGGGAAAAGGAATATATACAACAAAGTGTTAAAAGAGAAAGTGTTAGTCATTCAGGCGTGTCCAGCTCTTTGCAATCCCATGGACCGTAGCCCACCAGGCTCCTCTGTCCATGGAATTCTCCAGGCAAGAATGCTGGAATGGATTGCCATTTCCTCCTGCATGGAATCTTCCCAACCCAGGGTTCAAACCCGTGTCTCCTGCATTATAGGAGGATTCTTCACCACCTGAGCCACCAGGGAAGCCCCTATATACCATACTCCAAAAGGAAAAAACATGTTGAGATACATTTTAGGGCATAATTCAATAGTTTATTGCTACCATCATATCCCTATGTATACAGAGCTTGATATAAACTATGAATGTAGATTCACCAGTTTAAAAACAAAACACAGAAGCTTTTTTCACAGGCTATTTTATCAATCTCTTCCTATTGAAGTTCACATTAGCAAAGCTGCCCCTCCACTGAGAAAAGATTCTCTTAAATATTTGAAGGTACATATGCAGGTCTTAATTGACCCCAAAGGAGGTCTTTGAAGTTCTCTGCTTCTAAAACTTATTTAAAATTGAAGTCTTTCTGCGCTAAAATAGCATGTGTCTGTGATACATAAATCATAAGACAACTAAATCATAACACCTATAACCCCATTAACCTGGCTCTTTCCCCTCCCTGTTCATGCAGGAAGCCTGGTGTGTTATAAACTTCCTCCTCCTAATTTCCCCTGGAGTTCCCAGGTGGTGCCTTATGTGTGCTTAGGAGCAGCTTTCACACCACATGTATTTACTTGAAGCTCCACCGGGGATGATACCACCTCCCTACCACTGCTGGCCCCACTGCCTTTTACAGTAGCCATTAGACATTGTACATATGCTGGGTTCTGCCTAACAGCCTTGTCTTATCTGTGGTGGTTTAGTCACTAAATCGTGTCCAACTCTTATGACCCCATGGACTGTAGCCCACCAGGTTCCTCTGCCCATGGGATTCTCCAGGCAAGAATACTGGAGTGGATTGCCATTTCCTTCTCCAGGGGATCTTCCCATCCCCGGGATCAAGCCTGCATCTCCTACATCACAGGTGGATTCTTTACCGCTGAGCCACCAAACCTGGTCATATATCCTGGTGGCTGCTTTGAAAATATCCAGATTGTCCCATAGCCTACAACTGAGTTATAAGACTGGATTTCTTCTATAGTTAAGAAAGGTCCCAAGGAAGTGGGGCTTGAACCCCAGTGAGCTGACTTATATTCTTTCCATTTTAGTTTCCAGTCCTCACTTTTCCCAGGACCCAGCCATGTTTTCAGGATTCTGGGTCAGAGACTGATTGGAATGAGAGGCATCATGCTGTGGGTAGACTTCCTGCTCCTCACCAATACCCAAGGCTTTTAAATGAGTGCGAGCATCTCAACTGAGTCTCTCCTTCATTGGGATGGGTTCCTCCCAGGAAAATATTTAGTGTCACTGCCAACCTACCCCTACTGGACTTCTACTGGGCCACCGTAGAAGTTCAATGGCCATTCCAACAGTGGGTTCACCTTTCGCGACATTCCCTCACCCGCAAGAAAAACATTGGGTGCCAAAGGAACTAATTTTTCTTGTGTCTTCACTACCAGTGTGATAAAGATTTATAGACATGTCTGAACCTTCACAGTGGGGAGTAAGAGGCTGAGGCTCAAACTATATCCCCTCCACAATGTACATTTATAGTTTTTCACTCTTTTGAAGAATTTTCATAATATGCTTCCTTCCTAGATTTATTATCTTACTCATAGTATAATAATTTATTCTTGGTACAATTTTTCTTTCAAACTCCTAATAGCAATACTCTGTGCTGAAATATTAAAAAGGAAATTTTTTAGCACTTACTTATTTTTCTACTGCTAAAGAATATAGTTAATAAACTATAGAAATGCCTGCTATGATTATTTCCAATGTAAGATGCAGAATTAAAGAAAGCAGGATGGGGAAAGGAAACAGATACTCAAATAGCTCACTTCAAAGTGGATTTAGTATTTAAGGCATGACTTTCTGTTATATAGTAGCTAAGAAGATTTTTAAACACTAGATGTATTCAGAACATATGTCTTTATACAGCAAATGGCACACAGATGACTGAGGTCCTATCATCATTCCTTATGTATGCGGTACCTGAGTGAAAGAATATGAAAGCCCACTATAATGAAAGCGATAGCTAAGGTACCTGCGTCAGTCACACATAATTGATTACCTATCAACGCCAACCTCACCCCACCACACACACACACACACACACACACGAGTCCAAAAATCTGCTTCAGAATTTAAAAACCCACAGTTTTTTGCATGCTTCTGGGTTTCAGCTGCAAGTGTGCCTTTTTTAGATCCTAAATATATAACAGTAAAATAACGATTCAACAATGGCAATGATATATTTCATGACAGAATTATATGTGTTAAATTGTTTTGAATAAGTTTTTAATGATATGGGAAAATATTTAAACTACAACACTGAGTGAAGAACCAGATTGCATAACTTTATATACAATATAATGAACGTGTGTGTGTATATGTGCGTGCATGGTTATGCATGAAATACCGACCTGCTTATCATTGAAAAGTCAAAGAGAAATTCACTCAGTCACATCTGACTCTGCGACGCCATGGCTTGTACAGTCCATGGAATTCTCTAGGCCAAAATAACTGGAGTGGGTAGCCTTTCCCTTCTCCAGGGAATCTTTTCAACCCAGAGATCAAACCCGGGTCTCCTGCATTGCAGGCGGATTCTTTATCAACTGAGCTATCAGGGAAGCCCACTGCTTATCATTGCTGCTGCTGCTGCTAAGTCACTTCAGTGGTATCTGACTCTGTGCGACCCTCCTTCATTCTTTCTTGGTCTGGGAGAAATGTGCAGGATATCTCTGAAAGACAGGAGTCTGAATACTTTTTATCTCCCGTGATCTGTTCCTATTTCACATTGTAGAGAGTCATTTCTAGACATGTTGATTCTTCTTTATTTATGAACTGCATTTGTATCTGGGTTAGTGAGATCCCGATATCCTCAAATATCTTATGATAAAGAACAGAAAGACCCACACTGAGTGCCTAGGGTGGAACAATGACAGCTTCATGACTCCAAATAGTTCACCTGTTGCTGCTGCTGCTAAGTCACCTCATTTCGTGTCTGACTCTGTGTAACCCCATAGATGGCAGCCCACCAGACCCCCCAGTCCCTGGGATTCTCCAGGCAAGAACACTGGAGTGGGTTGCCATTTCCTTCTCCAATGCATGAAAGTGAGAAGTGAAAGTGAAGTCGCTCAGTAGTGTCTGACTCTTAGCAACCCCATGGTGGCCTACCAGGCTCCTGCGTCCATGGGATTTTCCAGGCAAGAGTACTAGAGTGGGGTGCCATTGCCTTCTCCCTGCTTATCATTAGGCTGATGTAATTACAGGAAATTTTTAAAGTATATTTTTCCTGTATAGTCTGGATTTTCTGTAATGAGCATAATTAGATAAAGGAAAACTGGGACACAATATAGAAACTAAATTTTATAATAGAACAGTGTTTACAGATAGTTGAGACACATACGTTGTTGCAAAAGTCATAGTCCTAGAGTGCTAGGAAAAGCTTAAAAAGTTTCTGAGGAAGAAAATTTCATCCAATAAGACCCAATAAGGTGGAAGTTGAGAAATCAACAGTCAAAAAATTTTGTTTTCAGAAAGGCTGCATTGTGGATTAAGCTGAGGTAAAGCAGCCACCTTTCAGGGGAGCCAGGGCAGGAAGGGGCATACGCGTAAGAGCTGCTCACTACCAGCATGAGGAAAGGGAGCTGGAATGAAGACAGGATGCAGACAGATGCGAGGAACAAAGAGGAAACAAGGGGAACAGGAAGGAGGGGTGGGAGTTTCTGCACTTGGCATCTCCCAGGTTTAGGTAATCTCGTCTGTAGATTTGGAATTAGCTGGCTGATAGTTAAAACTGATTGTTAAGTGCTGGAATAGAATGTTCTTGAGAGAATGGTATACTGAAAACAAATTTTTATAGCAAAACACTTCCTTGTATGCTGTCCATGTAGCCATACCATTGTCCCTTTGCATGTTTGGATTGGTTATAGACTCCTTTAAAGAACTGAAAGTGAATTGAATTATGACAACCAAACCTCAGGGCTCACAGTGACTAAGGCAGAACTTTCTTCTGAGAAAATAAGCATTTTTTTGAAAATAAAATACATTAAACAATGCAATCATCTGTCCCTTGCCTGCCTAAACAGAAGACAGTCAATATATTTTTTTCTTTGGGGCAAAGTTAACACAATAAAGTTTTGCATTGTGGAGTAATGCCCCTAAATATTGGTGTGGTGCTAAGTGCTCTTGTGCAGAAGAATTCCAGAAGGGCTCTGTGGACACCTTGCATTCCTTTTCATGGCTATTACTACTTTAATTTTCGGGCTCTCTGCTGCCCTTTCTCACTGTTCCCAGCAACCCTCAAGCCCTCCTCATTTACCCTTTGCATTTTTCCTGGTTTGGAAACTGCTGGCTAGTATCCTGTTAGAAAGCCTGGACCCAGAAGCTGTTGTGGGTAAAAGGCATGGGCTTTGGCATTCAGACTTATCAAGACTGTTTGACAACACAGAGGCTTTTTGCTAATTTTTTACTTTATTTTTAATCCTGGGTAATTGAGATTGACAAATATGTGGCTTTTGTAAGTAAAGTGACTTTCAAACATTGTTTTCTCAGCTACTTGCTACAAATCTGGGACTTCTACAGCTTCATTTCTGGAACTTAGAGTTATAAAAACTTCAAAATGCTAGCTTATAGTGTACAATGTAAAACACATTTTAGAACCGATGTAAATGTGTTTATGAGACACATAGATAATGCTGTTTCATGGCGGCGAATTGTAAGCTATAAGGAGCCCAAAACTACAGATTATTTCTTTTTCCATTCTTTTAGGGAGAAAGAATGTCATCAACTATTCTAAAATCTAAGGAACATTTTTTTTTAAAGTACATTTATGTAAAGCAGAGCTAGATAACTGACTATAAGCACAGTATTGAGGAAGATCTTCCCCACCCACAACGCCTCTCCTCCACCACCAGCTCACACACTAAGCAATAGGCAGATTTCATCTCGTCTCCCTCTGTCCCTACTCCTTCAGCTGCTAAGGATGGAAGGAGGCCTTTGAACTTCATTTATTCATTCATTAGGATCTGTTTTAAGTCTCTACTATATTTCTAGCACTGTTTTAATTAATATGTCATTCATTCATTATCAAATATTTATTGAGCTCCTCTATGTGTCAGGCACCCCTCCAGGTGCTGGGGATACAGGAGTGAACAAGACAGACAAGATCTCTTTATCTCATGAGCTTAAATCTTAAATCATTAATACAAAAATGCTAGGCAGTGCTCAGTTTGGGGGAGATACTAAGTTGAGTAACACTCGGCCTTTACCATCATGGTGCTTGCAGAATGTGTTATAAACAAAGATGTTTATGAATACAATATATCTGGGCCATTAAGAGTATCCTCTTTAAAATGGATGTCATTATTTGGGAGAATATTTGAAATTAGTAGTACACTTAGAACAATTAGTACTCTACAGTGGTTAAGCCTTTTTATATCCAGTTTTATTTACTTCACAAATTTCAGCTAGTTCACAGGTAGAGGCCTGAAGATCCATCAAACAGAGATTGAATCAGGGAAAAGAAAAAAGTTACAAAAAAGTTGTGTATCGTAACATGACTACAAAGTGTGTCCCAAACCACTTCTGTGGTGCCTTTCTGGGTGCATCTTTGTGTGTCTTTGTTTGTGAGCACCTTGTGCAGCAGAGTTGTTGCCTCGTTCCCATCATGGCAGCAATGCATAACCATTCAGATGTTCAAGTGAGTCAGCATCACTATGGTTTGCCCTTCGTGTGTGTGCTCAGTCATGTCCAACTCTTTGAGACCCAATGGACTGTAGCCCACCAGGCTCCTCTATCCATGGGATTTTCCAGTCAAGAATACTGGAGCATGTTGCCATGCCCTCCTCCAGGGGATCTTACAAACCCAGGGATCAAACCCAGGTCTCCTGCATTACAGGTGGATTCTTTACCAGCCAAGCTACCGGGGAAGCCATGGTTTGTCCTACCAAGTGCTAAGCCCCTTCTTTAAGTTGAGAACCCTGGTTTCAATCTTTGCAACTCAAATTCCTTTTCTCCTCCAGCCTCTGAATTTCCTCGGAGAACACAGAGCTTGCTGTGTCAAGTTTCTCAGATCTTTCATGACCCAGAATACCAAAGCAGCCCATCGACAAGTCCTTCCTTCCTGCTCACTCTCTAACACAGCTGTCTTTATAGCCTTCATGACTGCACCAAGTACCTTTTGTACTACATCAACTCCCCAGTACGATGTAAGCTCCCAAGAATTCAGACCGTACAGTCTGTGTGAGTCCAGGATCTAGAACAGGACAGAACATATGGTCACTGAAACACAAGGTTTAGGAGTCAGACCAGCCTGTGTTTGAATTTAGGCTCTGTCATTTAGGATGTGTGACCTTAACAATTTGCTGAATCCTTAGAGCCCTGGTCTTCTCATGTATAAAACAGGATTAATAGCAGTATCCCCTGGTGGCTCAGAGATTAAAGAGTCTGCCAGCAATGTGGGAGACCTGGGCTCAATCCCTGGGTCAGGAAGATCCCCTGGAGAAGGAAATGGCAACCCACTCCAGTACTCTTGCCTGGAGAATCCCATGGACTGAGGAGCCTGTTGGGCTACAGTCCACAGGGTCTCAAAGAGTCGGACACGACTGAGCGACTTCACTTTCACTAATAGCAGTATCTGTCTTACAGTTTTGATTTAAAGATAAAATGAGATAATATCAACAAGTTTGCCAGCATATGGCCACTGTTTTTTATTAATATTTGCTCAATACATTCAACAGATATTTTCTTCAAGGTCCTGATTTGTGCCAACCACAACTTTGTTAGGAATAAGCCTGAAATGATCAGAACACTGGATGAACCTCAGGATCATTCTAGAAAGCGTTTGTTTACCTCCAAAACATGCCAACTTTCATGGCTCTACCATAGTTTAACTTCCTCATAGTTATAACTGTAAAAATTCCACTACATTTATACACACACAAACTGAGTGTTTAAAAGAAGTTCTCATGTGTTTCTTTTGCAAAATGAAGAAATTTTAGCTTTTATCCACATAGTCAAAAAATTATCCTAATCAAAGAAAACAAATAAGGAAGACCCAAGGGGTATGAATTCTAATATGTCTGAGTACTTGGTTTCAAAATCTTTTATTACCACATCAATCCAGATGATGATAATAAAAGGGAAAGGAAGTGTGTCATACATACATAAGAAGGAAATTCTATTTTGTTTAACACTCAGAAAGGCCTGGACAGAAATTTTCTGTTGTGAAAGCATTTGCATTAATAAAGCAAAGAGATGAAAACCATTTCAGATGGGATGTTAAAAATCTGACATGTGCACGAGTTTTACATTTTAAATCAGAATATATACAATGGCATGAAATAGCTAGTTACTAATGTGTGCATTTGTCTCCTGAATGTTTAATAAACTCCTAACACATTTTAGGATCCCTGGGTAAGGAAGATCCCATGGAGAAAAAGGACTTCCCTTATAGCTCAGCTGGTAAAGAATCTGCCCACAATGCAGGAGACCCCAGTTCAATTCCTGGGTTGGGAAGATCCGCTGGAGAAGTGATAGGCTACCCACTCCAGTATTCCTGGGCTTCCCTGATGGCTCAGCTGGTAAACAATCTGCCTGCAATGCGGGAGACTTGGGTTCTATCCCTGGGTTGGGAAGATCCCCTGGAGAAGGGAAAGGCTACCCACTCCAGGATTCTAGCCTGGAGAATTCCATGGACTGTATAGTCCATAGGGTCACAAAGAGTCGGACATGGCAGAGCGACTTTCTGAGGATTTCTCAGGTGGTTCAGTGGGTAATGAACCTGCCTGCAATGCAGGAGACACAGAAGATGTGGGTTCAGCCCCTGGGTCAGGAAGATCCCTTGGAGGAGGGCATGGCAACCCACTCCAGTATTCTTACCTGGAGAGTCCCATAGACAGAGGAGCCTGACAGCCCGTAGGATTACAGAGCAACTGAGGATGCACAGTTAATTAACTTAGGGCTTCCCTGGTAGCTCAGCTGGTAAAGAATCTGCTTGCAATGCAGGAGATCCTGTTTCAATTCCTGGGTCAGGAAGATCCACTGGAGAAGAGATAGGCTACCCACTCCAGTATTCTTGGGCTTCTCCCTATGGCTCAGCTGGTAAAGAATCCGCCTGCAATGTGGGAGAGCTGGGTTCAATCCGTGGATTGGGAAGATCCCCCGGAAAAGGGAAAGGCTACCCACTCCAATATTCTGGCCTGGAAAATTCCATGGACTGTATAGTCCACAGGGTTGCAGAGTCAGACACAACGGAGCAACTTTCACTTTCAACACGTTTTAAGGCCCAATTCAAATATTCACATGTATCACTTCCTCTCTGAAGCCTTCCTATAGATTAGTTATACCCACTTGGGGGCACCTTTGTTACTCTGTGCACACTGAAATATGAATGTGTCATAGTTGAATTAGTCATTTACTGATCTCTTACTCTCTTTCCAGATTCCCTGGTAGCTCAGTTGGTAAAGAATCTGCCTGCAATGCAGGAGACTATAGTTTGATTCCTGGGTTGGGAAGATCCACTGGAGGAGGGATAGGCTACCCACTCTAGTACAACTATGATCTTCTTTTTGACCAAAAAAAAAAAAATGTATTTCAATACTTTACTTGGCTGTGGCACAATGTGAAGAAAAACAAAAAAAACAGAGTATGTGAATTGTGGACCTCATGCCATTGCTCTCCAAAGAGCTGAGCCTGAAGACAAAACTGTAAAGGATCCCGAACGGGGTGTGATTTAATTGTATAATTATTTTGTGGGCAAATGATGCATGCAAGACAGGACTTGGATGTGTGCCTTTTTTTTGCATGCTGGAACTTCTGGTGTCTGAGATGGAAAAGTAGATAAATCAAAAACAAAAGACTATACACTTTTCTTCCTTAACTCCTCAGTCCCCTCCCCCTTTTTGGAATTCAAGCCCCAGATTTCCCATCTTGTCTCAACTGTTCTGACTTTCAAACACTGCTGCACATCTGTTGAGAACGTATTTTAGATTCCCTCAGCTGCTTCAACTCAACTGTTAAGAAACAGCTGATTTTGGCACATGTTCTCTTTTACACCTGAATTTCTAGTCACATATTAGCCCAGGGCCAAGACTTGCAGCTCCCAGGCGTGAACATTAGTAGGCGTGAACTATTGCCTTCAATGAGCCCAGCAGTGAGCTGCCTGCCAAAGTCCTCACTCCACCTTGATCTCTTTGTTAGCTGAGTTCAGGATTTCTCTCAGAAACTCGAGCCTCATTACTGTTTCTCCAGTGTCTGTTCCAAGGTTACCTCGAGTCTGTGGCAGAGAATAAGAAGAATTTATCATCTTTCAGACTCTGGTCTGTTGCTTGAAGACTTATAGGAAACCGACTGAGAAAATCACAGTTGTTAGTAGTTGATTACCGTTCAGTGAAAACTGAAGGCTCTAACGGGACCAGGAAAAATAGTCGCTAATGGAACAAAGTTTGGCTGTGTGTTGTGTGATGAAAGTCACCCTCTTTGCTGTCACTTTAGGAGGAGTCACTAAAATTTTAGTTTTCAGAGCTGCTGTAGACAAATTTTTATTTGCTTTGACTGTGACACTGTAACAGAAATAGGCTTCAAGGAAAGGAGAAAATAACAGTGTTTGTACATTTGATTTATACGTTTGGTCTCTCTGTATTTTTTATTCCACTTTAAAACATAAATAAATATTTTAGAACTTTCGTTCTTTGAGAACCATTTAGCACAGCACCTAAGCATATCCTGCAGAGTTAAAGTACTTCGTTTAGATCCCAAATCTGCTGCCCTAGGGGAAAACTACCCTGATCAAGACTCAATTTTTCACCTATAAAATGGGATGGTACCTAAATCTTAGGACTGAACTAGGGATTAACTGAGTTATCTATGTGAACCTTAGAACCATGCTTGGCACAAAGTAAAGACTAGGCACGATACAACTGTTAAGTACTCTAAACATCTAGCTCTCATCTGAGTCCATTTCCTCCAGTTGAGATTTCATGAGGCATCCATTTGGTATGGTCCTGATAAGATGTCTCTTCCAATTCCTCTCTGTTCTTTCTTAATTGAGTTGATTCTCAAGGTTAATGCATCTTCATTGATTTATCCCTGTAAATGCGGAAGACCGGTCAGAGTATATTCAAACTGGGAGAAACAATTTTGGCCCACTCTAGCTTGCTGGGTGACCTAACCTTCTCTGGGCTTTAATGCCCTGTCTGTAAGCTGGTGATAACTCTATTGGTCCTCTTTCAGTGCTTGGATTGCTAACAAAAAGGAGCATAGTAATTTATAAATGTAAAGAATCAATAGGTACTTAGTAATTGAAATAAGACTGTCCTGAAAGACAAGCCCATTTGTTAGAAAAGTGATCCATTCCAAGGAGAGGTGCTCAGATCCTGACCTAGGCAGGCAGACCTCTGACCGAGTCTCTAAAAGGACTGCCTGAGGAACCAAAGGATGCTGGATGAGCAAACCAATCGGCTGCTGCCATGGTAACCCTTTCAGAAGAGACTTGCCTGTGGCTATGTCTACACAAGCCTCTGAAAAATAAAACAGCCAATCAATGAGTTGTATTGTCCACTTGACTCTTCAGCCGATCAATGTGGCTGATCTCCTCACTGAATTAATTGGGTCGCTTTTCTGTGATGTTGCTATAGGGATTTGGGGGGGGTGTTTTCCTATTACAGAAATAGCAAAGTTAATCTCCTCTCTGTATTTAGCTTCACGTTTGACCTTTGCCACCTTTCTGTGTTAGAAAGGGCAGAAAGAGGAACATAAGTGAATGAGAGTAATCTCAGAAATAAGTATATGGTGCAGCCAGGGCAGAATGACTGCTGTGACATACAGAACCTTCTGGGTAACACTGAAGAGGTTTGCTGAATGTACATAGTTTCTTTATCTAAGAAATAGAGCTACTAAGAACTTTTCCCTAGGGTTGGCTTAAAGATTCAAAAAGACCATATTTGTGAGCATGCTTTATAGGCAATACATTCTGATACAATGTGAATAACTCTCTCCGTCCATCTGGGTCACTTCCTGGGTAGAAGTAAAAAGTTGCATTTCTAGAGTAGAGCCTGGGCCAGGAGAGGTGTGAGCTGGTGCCCTTTCCAGTAAAGGTGTATTGAAGAACTCAGCAGATAACTCACTGGCTGCAGGACTCAGCTACCGGCAATTCTGCAGGCCACGTGGTTTCCAAGGCAGTAAGTGTCTGGCAGAAACAGCCAACCACTAAAGGAAGACCTATGTTAGTCACCATTTAGTCTAGACAAACACTGCTCCCCTGTCTCTGGAGCCTTCCCTCCTTACCCCCACATTTCTTCTTTGGAAGGAATTAAGCTGTTAATTCAGTGAGTTATGTTGGGCTGATGGTGAAGGATTCCAGTATATTCACCTTCAAACCTTTGACGAAAGCCATGCAGCAGAGGATGGAATTGTTCAAACCCAGGGATGACATAGGCTTGGATGTGCACGTAGGGAGGATGTGGCTTCTGGTGAAAAATAACACTTGGTCACTGGGTCTGCAGACCCGTGTATGAGGAAGTGTTCTTTGACCCTGGACAAAATAAGTACAAGGTGGTGAGCTGTAACCAAACTAATTCTATTTTTTTAACAGCAGTGTTCCCACAGACCAGGAGAATCAGCATGACTTGGGAACTTGTTAGAAATGTACAATTCAGGTTCCCAAACATTATAAATCTCTGGGAGCGAGGCCTAGGAATCTGTTTTTAACAACCTGTCCTGGTGATTTAGATGTTCTCTAAAGTCTGAGAAACTCTGGCTTGAGAGACTATACTTCTGTCTGAATTCAGGGCATTTGAAGGCTCTTTTAAGGAAATGATGATAGAAGTAAGTGGAGTTTTTGTTCTGTGTGTATTCCCTACAGGAAAAATAGGGCTTCCCAGGTGGCACTAGTGGTTAAATAACCCATCTACCAGTGCAGAAGACGTAAGAGTCATGCGTTTGATCTCTGAGTCAGGAAGATTCGCTGGAGGAGGGCAAGGCAACCCATTTCAGTATTCTTGCCCAGAGAATCCCATGGACAGAGGAGCCTCGTGGGCTACAGTCCATAGAGTTGCAGAGTCAGACACGACTGAAGTGACTTAGCACACATGCACTAGAAAAATATAGATTAGCAACCCTACATTGCTTTTGTTGGCCTGGGAAAGCCAAAGGTCAAAGAATTTCCAGTGTTCAAATTTTATTATTTTATTTTATCTTCTGGTTCATGTTAACAACAGCCGATCAACACAGGATGTAAGTGAGGGAACTACATGTCTTAGAAAGCTGATGACAGTGAAACTATGGGGTTAAAATATGGTGCTCAGACCTGAGCTCAGCTTTTGGAGACATGATTCTAGCAGGTCACAGGCCAGTGAGACTTGCATCTTGTTTACCTGAATCCCAAGCACCCATGAGTACAAAAGCGTGAGCCTGTACTCACTTCCCAAAGAGCCATCTCACAAGGCTGGTTCCTAGTGTCCTCCCACCCTGGCTCTATGCAGATGGTGTTTTCACACTCTTCAAATGAGCATGTTCTTTCTTTTTTGGCCTCACTGCTCTGCATGTGCGACCTCAATTCCCTGACCAGGGATCAAACCCTTGCCCCCTGCATTGGAAAGAGTAATCTTAACCATTGGGCTGCCAGGAAAGTCCCTTATTGTTGTTGTTCAGTTGCTCAGTCATGTCTGACTCTTTGCAGCCCCATGGACTGTAGCCGCCAGGCTCATCTGTCTGTGGGATTTCCCAGGCAAGAATACTGGAATGGGTTGCCATTTCTTCCTGCAGGGGATCTTCCCAACCCAGGGATCCAACCCACATCTCCTGCATTGGCAGGCAGATTCCATACCACGGAGCCACCAAGGAAGCCCAGGAAAGTCCCTGGGCATGTTCTTTTGCGAGGCTTCTGATCACTTTGTGTGGGTGTGTCAGGAGGGAGGTGCAGGAGCAGGTGTAACTGGAGACCCAGAGCATCAGCTTCATTGCGTTAGCACTCAGCTCACTTTGTTCTCAATATTGAGGCAACAGAAACTCCTTGTAATTTCAGGGCACACGGGGAAGTAGTAACTAATATTTAAAGTTTAGAAATTAAGATGAACACGCAGCCTCTGGTTACCTATTGATCCATTCCTGGGTTATTTTTAAAAAGCAAATCAGCCAGCTGTGCTGACACTCGGTGTGCTCATCTTGCCTACTTCATCATGCTGTCAGCGGCCATGATCTAGTGGGTACCAAAGGCAGTAAATTAGGGGTGGTTGTTGTGGCTGAGTGGTCATACTTGCCTCTTTTTTTAATTATCTTACATTTGTGCAAATATTATTTCACTGTGGGTATATTTCAACTTTGGAATATTTCAACCTTGGGATTAGAGAGGTTCAGGGGAATAGATCTTAGTTACCCATCTCTCCAATGTGGTAAGGGAAAGCTGGGGCAGACTGAAGTCTAATCTGACCCTCAACTGGCTGACCAGTGACCAGTGCTGGAGCAACCCAGCCTGAGCACCTTGCTGTGTGCCATCCTGTGTGCCAGCTCTTAACAGCACAGATCTGAGTGTATACAATAGGAGGGACCTAGTGAAAGGCTCAGAAAAGACCCTTGTGTGGTACACACAAAGGGGTATAGACTCACATAGATGGGACCTTATACTTTTGTTAGTTTATACTCAGGAGTGAGAAAATATCCTCAAAATAATCTAGCCTGTTCCAATCCATATTAGTAGCATTTTCTCAAAATTCCCCTGCATGAAACCTTGTGCAACCATTATACCAACAGGTGGGGACCCCACCAGCTAAAATCTGTGATGCTCACTGGCATCATAGATACTTGCCCCTTACTTTTTGCTAAATAGAACAAAAGAATCGCTAAATGTCATGAAGCACAGTGACAACCCGAAACAGAAACATCGGAATCATAAGCTCTACAAGTCCAAACTCTTCTCCCAGAACAGAATCTTTATTTCAGCTGAATTAGCTAAATACCTAAGCCCAGTGAATCAACAGTAATGACTCATTTTAAATCTTTGTTGGCAAGGAAGTCTAGACCTGTGCAAAGAGAACAGCTGGGTCAGACAAAGCCAGTTAGGGGCTGTGGGCAATTTCTGGAAGCCCAAGAGTATCTGAGCTCATAATCATAATGTATCTCACTTCCATATGCTTGGTGCCCTGGAGAATGGAGAAGCAGTGAGGGTCTCACCCCATACTTGCCAGCCCCAGTAGCTCTGCACAGAACACAAAATTGGAGATCCTGGATCAATTTGACTCTGAACTCCACATCTTCCCTTTTTGTGGCTCTCAGGACCTCACTTGACCTGTCTCTGCCTCAGTTTTCTCACCTGTTAAATGGACACAATTCAGTTTATTCCACCTTCATCATGAAATTGTTATAAAGAGCTACCAAGATAGCACCCATGAAGCACATTACAGCATGAAAAGTTCATGAAGACAAGAAATTATTAGTCTTCAAGCAAGACTCTTTAACCCCAGCCCTGGTTTCCAGATTGTGAAAGCCAGAGCCGCTGCTCCTTGACGGGCAGAGTAATGAGGCGGAAGCTCCTAGTGGCCCCCTGAGAGTACTGATTCAACAGGACCAAAACCTCACTCAGGAATCATCAGGGTAGATTACTGGTGGTTGACATTATAAGCGACTTCCTGATCCAAACCTTTTGGGGTTTAACGAGTGAGCGTCTTGAATATATACTGGGCAAAACCCAGCCATTGAAAATATGGGAGGAATTGCTGATGCAGCAACCCTCATTCAGAGGGAACCTCAAAACTTAATAAGAGTAACTGAAGTTCAACTTCCTTGACTCAAAACAAGGCTGAAATTCTCCTTGTTTTCTATGCCAGGAAATTCAGTCTATCCAAAGTAACCAGTCCAGAAACTTGCTAGAGAGGCAGTCCAGGACTGGAGCAGCTGCGGTTGTCTATGGTGCCCTTGGCCTTTGAACTTCTCGCTCAGCTTTCCATCTCCTTCCTCCCAGCCCCTGTCTAGGAGGTTCTGGAGAATCAGACCCTGAAACAAGCATGCGAGTATGGTGATCTACTAGGGAGTAAGAAAGAAGGGAGCAGTGAGGAGAAGTTAAGAGTGTGAGTTCAGGCAGAGTTCCAACCTCAGCCTAACATCATGGGGAGCTCTGAGCAGACACCTTAGGGTTTGTTCCACTGAAGCTGAGCTTTCTTAGGCCTGTGCAGTCAAGAAGCCCTTCGAGAAAGTCCATCTGTTAGTTGCTCGGTCGTGTCCGACTCTTTGCGACCCCATGACTGAATGGCCCTCCAGGCTTCTCTGTCCACGGGATTCTCCAGGCAAGAGTACTGGAGTGGATTGCCACTTCCTTCTCCAGGGGACCTTCCCAACCTAGGAATCAAACCTGGGTCTCCTGCCTTGTAGGCGGATTCTTTACCACGTGAGCCACTGTGGAATCCCATGACAGGTTGTAAATGTGCAGGCACTTCTGGGGCAAGTGCAGGCCCAGGGCCTCCAATAGCCCTTGGATAGCTCTTGGAAGAGAGCTGCAGACTCTTAGAGGTAAAAGAACCTAGAATCTGGGGAAAGGGCACGTGGAAGTGGGAGAAGAGACTGAAGGGTCTGGACAGGGCTCAAAGTCCAGTACCCACTCTAGTGTCAGCTCTTTGCTCCAAAACTACCCTTCTCCTGCCTTCTCGCCTCTCTGACAGCTGTTTTCAAGTCAGCAGAAGAGTTATGGCAAATCATGTCTCTGTCTGCTTGAATGGCATCAATAGCTTTACTTGGAGGGTTTTAGCCAAGCTCTATATTGTAGCATATGAACCCTCCCTGACCTGGCCAGGCCAGCCTCTCAGGGATCATCAGTTGCCCTGCTGAGGTTCAGCACTATGTGTTGGTTAAATCTTCTGTTTTCTGTAGCTAAAATAATTATCATAATCACAACATCTTACTTAGTGTTACTTCCCTTTATCCTAGGCACTAGTTTTTGTACTTTACTCATATTAACTAATTTGATCCTCAGAAGTATTCCATAATATAGGTAAAATCACCATCTTTATTTTACAGATAAAAAGATCCAAAGCAAAATAATGTTTTCTGATAACAAGTATACCTTAACTGATATGCCAACCAAACAACTGTTCTTAGGAATATAATAGAGTGCACCATCGTGTGAATAATTAACAATGGCTTAGAAAAGGAAAGCTGCTTTGATACCAACAGTAATTTGTGAAGACTGTGTAGTTTAATTTTCTCCTATAATAGAGTGGTAGCCATGATCAACAAGGGACACAGTACAGATGTGATGTGTCTTCTCTCTCTGCTCAATAAAATATTTTCAAGGGTTTATGCCACATGATGGAAGAGAAGCAAGAAACAGACCTGCGTCCTGTTTCAGAGGACTTGTAACCCAGAAGGGAAGATAAGACATCCATATAGATAGCTGTAATATCACCCTGCTTCAAACCTTGCCATCTGTGTAACCCATTCTTCACACTGAAAAGAGAATCATTTTTAATTTTTCTATGAAGCAATCTGAAGGTGTCAGGATCCTCCTGTAAAAGTCTTTTAATGCCTCTCCGTGACCTCAAAGTCCAGACTGCTTACTCTGGCTGACAAGGCCTCTCAAGAGCTAGACCTGCCAATCTCTCCAACCTTATCTCTCACCGATACCCCAAGTCCCCTCTGTCATACAGAATTGCTTGCAGTACCCAGAAGAAATAGGATCTGTCTCTCATCTTCAGATCTTCCTGCCTGTTGTCTTGATTACTTATACCTGTTCTTAGAAGACATCCATGATCTCCCAAGGCTGTAATAGGAAACATACCTTCATGTTCCATAGTTTCTGGTACTTACCCATCTTACTGAACATATTCACTGCTTTGCACATTTCTTTTAGCCTAAGGAAGGAAGATAAAAGGAGCTATTAATGTCATTGACCTGGGACACCCTATCAAACACTTTCTGATAGGAAATGTGTCACTTTTTATCACCTCTAAAAAAAATGGACAAATATATTCATCAAATTTGTACATAATATTAAATAAGACAGAGTTACCAGAATTCTAGAGGTGAGGAAAATAGAAAGTGCACTTGAAAGATTAGAAAATGATTTCATCAACAAAGCTGAAATGTAGTATGGCAAACACCCAGTTGTTCTCCCAAGAACACAAATCCAGTAACACAAATATAGGCTGGCTAAGCATAAATATAGTGGAAAAACACTTAGGATGCATAACTAACCATGAGATAAAGTGAATCAGCAATGAAGTGCCATTACAGAAAGAAAATGCAAGACAAATTCATATTTCCCAGATGCATTAAGTGAGGTTTGATATATTCGGCTGGGAAGGGATTTTGCCTCCACCCTGGCTTCAGCAGGGTGGAGCATCCATTTTCAGTCACTGAGTCATAAACTAATAAAATGTATCTTGAGGAAGTATTGAAGAAAATGGGGTTATTTAGCATAGACTGGAGAAAAGAATTACTGTTTCTAAGAATCAGTGTCTAGATTTTTCAAATCTGTTCCAATTAGCATGCTACATTAATGAACATTATCTCATTCAGCCTTGCAAGTTCAGTATTATTGTCACCATTTCACAGATTTTCTTTTTTTTTTTATGAGAAGTTTCAATTGTTTATTTTGTGTTCAAGAAAGAACAAATGAGCTCAAAGTTCTGGTAGACAAATCATTTTTCTCCCAAAGATTCTTTCGGGGAAAAAGCTTACTCATGGGGAAGAAAAATAATTCCAACCAAAGCCATTTACCTAGCTTATACACTAATGGTTATATGCTGCAATAATTTTTAAGTGATTAAAGTGAATGAATGCATAGTCACAGACAGTGATAAAATATTTAGGTTAGTCAATACTGAAAGCTGTAAAACCCTTTCTCCTTAAGAAGATAGGCAGTCATCTGCCAAGCATGGTTTAGATGGGTAAATTCCACATTTTTGTTGTTTCCACCTAGATTAATGAAATATCTGCTGAAAATACATACAAAATATGAACATTTACTTATAAATTACATGGATGATTATGTACTACTAATCTTTATATAACATTTACAAAAAGGAACTTTTAAGGATATGATGAACTGTAAACTATAACTTCATATATTTTCCTTCTTTCCACCTGTATAATGATTTTCATAGCCCTGAGGTACTCAATCTCACTTTGGAGACCACTAATAGACATCCATTAGCTAGATTTCTCAGGGCTTGAAAAGGCAAGGGATTATAAAAAGCCAGGAGGTGGGTGAGAGGAGAGAGAAAGAGGAAGAAAGAGGGGAGAAAGGCAAAGACAGAAACAAACAGAGATTGCGCATTGGTAGACTTTTTAAAGATACAGCTTGTGCCTAAATCTTCAGCTTTCAGGCAGATAGACTTCTGAAGCCAGAAGACTTCTTCAGGCAGACTTATAAGAGTTGGCCCCTGAGAATGAATATGCATTGCTCACCTGGGGAGGTTGTGAGGGGAGGGAAGAAAGTATTGGCTCTGTTGGAAATTAAGGCTCTATCAAAGTCTACTTCCCTAACAAACCCTCCCTCCAGTGTTCTTGCCTGGAGAATCCCAGGGACAGGGGAGCCTGGTGGGCTGCCGTCTATAGCGTCGCACAGGGTCGAACACGACTGATGCGACTTAGCAGCAGCAGCACCAAGAAACCCAGGGACAGAAGAATAGGCATGGAGTTCCCTGGTCTGTGACATAGAACAACGTGAGTTCTCTGAGTGTGTGACTGTCCTCCTAGGAGTATGTCACTGATACTCCAACTGGGAAGTGCTCTTCTTAATAAAAGTGGCCAGTAAACTGTGTGCGGCCTTTCTTCATGACTATTGGCATCAGCTTCCCAAAGGCCTTTAGAAACTGAAGTCATTCAATAAAACCCTACATTTGTCATCTTAAAAAGAAAAAAAAGGTAAGAATTTCAATAGTTTTCCCTGACCAAGAAACCAAGAAAGATGATTCAAGAAGGGCCCTGGAACAGTAGGTTTGTTGCTGTGGCTGCTGCCGTCATTGTTTTCCTGAATTGCCCTTCTACACACACCTTTCCTGGGTTTTCCATGTCCATTTTTGTATTCTGTTAATTTTGGAAATGTATAACAAGTCCTCTTATTCAGAAGGATTGGATGTTAAACAAATAAATGGAGTCAGCCTTGAATTACCTACCAAAAAAATACAGTGCTTTGACTGATGGAGATGTTCCAGAATGCATGCTGTTTTCTGTGTAAGGGATGTTCAGAATTTAATTTCCTGATATTTAAAATCATTTGACAGAGCAGGAGGCACAAAGGAAACTAACAGTCGGGACATCATATGAAACAAGAAAGAGAAAGAATTCCTTACCAGAAAAGTTTAATTCGATGAAAGCCAGCTGGTAGCAGAAAGAGAACTCAGTTTCTCACCACAGGAAGCCCTCCTTGTTTAGAAAGATGAGTGGACAGCTTTCTCAGGTGGTGGCACTGACTTGCTTAGCAGTTATTGCCAATCTCCTCCCACCCTGGTGATGTGGGTTGAAGTTGGGGAGAAGGTGTAAAGAAACAGAAATAAATGCATGTTTGCCTTTGACATGGTTTATTCGCGATACATTTATAGCAAGTGCTGCTTTGAGATGAGTGTAGATCTTGGAACACCACTGAGAGTATTTTAAATATCCAATAAACAAAGACCAAAGTGATGTGGAATTAAGTAAATGAAATTATTAATTGATCACATTGATCTGTCATCTAGTATTTTTTTTTTTTCAGTTTGACCATGTTAAAATTCTAGCTCTGACCCTATCGAGGAGGGCATGCCACCCACTCAAGTATTCTTCCCTAGAGAATCCCATGGACAGAAGAGCCTGGCAGGAAATAATCCATAAGGTCACAAAGTTGAACACAACTGAGGTGACTGAGCAGAGCACACAGCACATCCTAAGTATATACCTCATACAACAGAGTGGTGAATACCAGAACATTGAATAGATTTATTTTGGTGCTCAATGATTTTTTTTTAAATAAATCCCTCAAATTACTTGCCTACTTCAATTTTTTGTAGAGTAAGTGAAAAATAAAGAGCCTTTGTTAAACATATACATGTACAACTGGATTTTCAACAGAACAGTTATTTTTCCTCCCAAGGTAATATTATAAGACAGCAGATTTGTCTGTGAAATTTGAGGATAAATTTTGTTAGTATATTGGAACTTCAATGCCTACTTCACATTCTCTACTTACAACAAAACCCTTGTGTACAGCAGGACCTAGGGAAAGGAGCGGTGATCCCCACAAGAGACTGAGCCAGACCTGCCTTTGAGTGTTTGAGTGTCTCCTGCAGAGGCACAGGTTAGCAGTGACCTGTGCAGACAGAGGCTCTGGTTGCAGCACACTTGGGAGGCATGGTGTGTGGCATAAGTCCTCTTGGAGGAGGTCGCTGTTAGCTCTACCGTAGAACTGCCGAGTAGGTGACCGACAAACTGGAGAGCAATTATACCAAAGAAGTTCTTGCACTTCTGGAAAAGTTCGAGGGCCCACAACAGATTTCCCAACCTGGAAATCCGGTAAGGGACAGAGTATTTGATTTTGAGGGCCAGTGGGATTTGATTACAGAACTTCCACAACAGTCTTGGGATCTGCAGCTTGCTGGCATAAGTCCTTTGGAAGGAGGTTGCCATTGCCACCATTACATGTACCGCAGTTTGACCACAGGCCGAACTAGAGGAAGGGAACACAGCCCTGCCCATCAGCAGAAAATTGGGTGAAGGATTTACTGAGCATGGCCCAGCTCACCAGAACAAGACCCAGTTTACCCCACAGCCAGTTTCTCCCATCAGGAAGCTCCCATAAGCCTCTTATCCTCATCCATCAGAGGGAAGACAGAACAAAAACCACAATCACAGAAAACTAACCAAACTGATCACGTGGATCACAGGCTTGTCTAACTCAATGAAACTATGAGCCATGCCGCGTAGGGCCACCCAAGATTGACAGGTCATGGTGGAGAGTTCTGACAAAAAGGGCCTACTGGAGAAGGGAATAGCAGACCACTTCAACATTCTTGCCTTAAGAACCCCGTGAATAGTATGAAAAGCAAAAAGATACGACACTGAAAGATGGACTCCCCAGGTGGGTAGGTGCCTAATATGCTGCTGGAGGAGAGTAGAGAAATAGCTCCAGAAGGAAGGACGAAGCTGAGCCAAAGTGAAAACAGTGCCCAGATATAGATGTGTCTGGTGGTGAAAGTAAAGTCAGATGCTGTAAAGAACAATATTGCATAGGAATCTGGATTGTTAGATCCATCAATCAAGGTAAATTGGAAGCGATCAAACAGGAGATTGCAAGAGTGAACATCAACTTTTAGGAGTCAGTGAACTAAAATGGACTGGAATGGACAAATTTAATTCAGATGACCATTACATCTACTACTGTGGGCAAGAATCCTATAGAGGAAATGGAGTAGCCCACATAGTCAGCAAGAGAATCCAAAGTGCAGTACTTGGGTGCAATCTCAAAAATGACTGAACGATCTCTGTCCCATTCCAAAGCAAACCATTCAATATCCAAGTCCATGCCACAGCCACTAATGCCAAAGAAGCTGATGTTGAATGGTTCTATGAAGACCTACGAGACCTTCTAGAACTAACATCAAAAACGATGTCCTTTTCATCATAGGGGACTGGAATGCAGAAGTAGGAAGTCATGAGATACCTGGAGTAACAGGCAAATTTGGCCTTGGAGGACAAAATGAAGTAGGGAAAAGGCTTACAGTTTTGCCAAGAGAATGCACTGCTAATAGCAAACACGCTCTTACAACAACACAAGAGATGATTCTACACATGGACATTACCAAATGGTCAATACAGAAATCAGACTGATTGTATTCTTTGCAGCCCAAAATGGAGAAAATCTATACAGTCAGCAAAAACAAGACTGGGAGCTGACTGTAAGTCAGATCATGAACTCCTTATTGCAAAATTAAGACTTAAATTGGAGAAAGTAGGGAAAACCACTAGGCCATTCAGGTATGACCTAAATCAAATTCTTTACAATTGTACAGTGGATGTGACAAATAGATTCAAAGGATTAGCTTCAATAGACAGAGTACCTGAAGAACTATTGTCAGAGGTTCATAATATTGTACAGGAACTGGTGATTAAAACCATCTCCAAGAAAAAGTAATGCAAAAAGGAAAAGTGTTTTTGAGGAGTCCTTACAAATAGCTGAGAAAAGAGAAACTAAAGGCAGAGGAGAAAGGGAAAGATACACCCATTTGAATGCAGAGTTCCAAAGAAGAGCAAGGACAGATGAGAAACCCTTCCAAATGATCAATACAAAGAAATAGAGAAAAACAATAGAATGAGAAAGACTAGAGATCTCTTCAAGAAAATCAGAGATACTAAGGGAGCATTTCATGCAAAGATGGGCACAATAAAGGACAAAAATGGTATGAACCTAACAGAAGCAGAAGAGGTTAAGAAGAGGTGGCAAGAATACATGGAAGAACTATACATAAGAGATCTTAATGACACACATAACCATGATGGCGTGGTCACTGACCTAGAGCCAGACATCCTGGAATGTGAAGTCAAGTGGGCCTTAGGAAGCATCACTACGAACAAAGCTAGTGGAGGTGATGCAATTCCAGCTGAGCTATTTCAAACCCTAAAAGATGATGCTGTGAAAGTGCTGCACTCAATATGCCAGCAAATTTGGAAAAGTCAGCAGTGGTCATAGGATTGGAAAAGCTCAGTTTTCATTCCAATCCCAAAGAAAGGCAATGCCAAAGAATGGTCAAACTACTGCACAGTTGCACTCATTCCACATGGTAACAAAGTAAAGCTCAAAATTCTCCAAGGTAGGCTTCAATGATACATGAACTGAGAACTTCCAGATGTTCAAGCTGGATTTTAAAAACGCAGGGAACCAAAGATCAAATTGCCAACATCTGCTGGATCATAGAAAAATCATAGAATCCAGAAAAACATTTACTTCTGCTTCATTGACTATGCCAAAGCCTTTGACTGTGTGGATCACAACAAACTGTGGAAAATTCTTCAAGAAATGGAATACCAGACCACCTTACTTGCCTCCTGAGAAACCTGTATGCAAGTTAAGAAGCAACAGCTAGAATCGGACATAGAACAATGGACTAGTTCAAAATTGAGAAAGAAATACATCCAATCTGTATATTGTCACCCTGCTTATTTAACTTAAATGTAGAGTACATTATGTGAAATGCCAGGCTGGATGAAGCACAAGCCAGAATCTAGATTGCCAAGAGAAATATCAATAACCTCAGATATGCAGATGACACCACCCTTATGGCAGAAAGTGAAGAGGAACTAAAAAGCCTCTTGATGAAAGGGAAAGAAGAGAGTGAAGAAGTTGGCTTAAAACTCAACATTCAGAAAATGAAGATCATGGCATCTGGCCCCATCACTTCATGGCAAATAGATGGAGAAACAGTGGAAACAGTGTTTAGACTTTATTTTCTTGGGCTCCAAAATCACTGCAGATGGTTACTGCAGCCATGAAATTAAAAGACGCTTGCTCCTTGAAAAAAAAGCTATGAAAAACCTAGATAGTGTATTAAAGAGCAGAGACATTCCTTTTCCGACAGAAATTCATATAGTCAAAGCTATGGTTTTTCTAGTAGTCATGTTTGGATGTGAGAGTTGGACCATAAAGAAAGCCAAGTGCCAAAGAATTGATGCCTTTGAACTGTGGTGTTGGAGAAGACTCTTGAGAGTCCCTTGGATTGCAAGGAGATCAAACCAGTCAACCATAAAGGAAATACGTCCTGAATATTCATTAGAAGAACCGATGCTGAGGCTGAATCTCCAATACTTTGGCCACCTGATTCGAAGAGCTGACTCGTTAGAAAAGACCCTGGTGTTGGGAAAAATTGATGGCAGAAGGAGAAGGGCACGACAGAGAATGAGATGGTTGGATGGCATCACTGACTCAACGGATATGAGTTTGGGCACGCTGCAGAAGACGGTGATGGACAGGGAAGCCTGCTGTGTTGTAGTCCACAGGGTTGCAAAGAATCAAACACGACTGAGCGACTGAACAACAAAAACCTACAACATTTGAGTCATGTTTCTAAACCCAGCCCACAAGCCCCCACCCTATAGAGCCTTCTTCAATCCCCCCAGCCAAAAGCAACTTATTGTTTATTTTATCTTAGTAGAATAGTAATGTATGTTCTTATCATATTTCCTTGTTTTATAACATATGCACCTGTTTTTCTGATCTTAGATATTGTTATAATCCCTATAGAAATTGGAATAAGTTTCCTTTTTCTTTGTAATTGCCATAAAATCCAATATGACCCCTGCTTTGTGTATAGAAGGTGATCAAGAGATATTTTACAGTGATTATCAACTTCAGCTATACTCAGACCCGCCTAGAGCACTTTATAAATTATCCATACCAAGAGACTACAAAGATCAACTAGATCAGAAACTAGATACAGGGCCCAAGAACTGGGACTTTTCAAAATGGTCCCCATGTATGAACTTTTTCCCCAGTTCCTGACCATGAGCTTCTAAAAGCTTGGAATTCCCTGAGTAAGCTTAGACCTTCCAGCCTCAGCTCCAACATCCAGAGAAGAGGGACTGGAGCTTGAGTATGTCACCACTGGCAAGTGATTTAATTAACCTTGTATATGCAGTGGGAACTTTATTAAAGCAAAAAGCCTAAATGATGAGGTTCAGAGAGCTTCCAGGCTGGTAATCCCATCCATGAGCTGGGAGGGTGCCACCCCTCACATCTCCATGGGACAGAGGCTCCTGCACTTGGGGCCATTTTGGACATCATCCTGTGTACCACAGCATCTGGTTGTTGATTTGTATCCTTTATAATCAACTAGTAAAAGTAACTAACGTGTGTGCCTGAGTTCTCTGAGCTGTTCTGGCAAATTACCGAACCTAAAGAGAGGGTCATGGGAACACTTGATTTGTGACTAGTCAGTCGAAAGTATAGAAGTTCCAGGACTTGTGATGGGTATCTGAAGAGATAGAAGTGGGGGCAGCCTTGTGGAACTGAGTCCTTAAGCTTTGAACTCTGGATAGTTGGTGTCAGAATTGAATTGTTGAACACACAATTGGTGTCCGAGAGATCAGAGGCTTGGTTGTGAGTATCAGAAAATGCCCCACACCAGGGCATCAAAATGTGCAGCCAAAATTGGGGATTTTATTTTTGACAGGCAGGCAGCCATGTCAGCAGGTACACATGACAGATATTATATATATTTTAACTAAATACAGGATGATAGTCAGAAATTCTCTGCGGTTGTCAGTATCAATAAAGACTGCCCTTGACCAAAAAATAAAAATTTACAAAACTTAAATGCAAAACAAATCTCATTACTGAGGAAGATCATTTTATTTAGGGGCCTCAAGCACACACTGTTTTCACGGAGGTAATCTTGAATATTCAATATGTCCAAAATTCAATATTTCTTTTGCTCTCAAAATTGATGCAGATAGGGAGTGGGATTGACTGCAAACAAGCACAAGAAATCTTTCAGCAATGATGGAAATGTTCTAAAACTGAATTGTGGTTGTTGGATACACACCTTTATAAATTTATTAAAAATCATTCAATTATAAAAAATAAAACAGTAACAGGAGAAATTATAAAGCACTATAGATAGAATTTACTCTTTCTTAAATTAAGAGCAGTTTTTCAAACTTGAATTATATTCTTAAAAATTAATGGTGACCATGGATGAACCAGTGTAACATTCAGGGGGAACAAGGCCACACACCTCTTTGCCCCTGCTGTTCAGTTCAGTTCAGTCGCTCAGTCGTGTCTGTAGCTCTTATTAAAGCCAAGTATGGGCAGAATTGTGATTGAAGTCCAAGCTGTTTGCAAGGTTCTCTCTGTTGCTTGTGCTCTCTCTTTCTCTCCATCTCCCTCTGCCCTTCTCACCTTTTCAATAGTACAAAATCCAATATACTGACTTATTCACTTTGACCCTGGTGCAGTACTGCCTAGAAGAACCAGCAAAACTACGGTGAGTTCAAAAAAGAGCAGTTCACCTCAGCCATGGATATTCTTGTCGTTAGGGGTCATGAAATCATATAAGGAAAGAGTAGAAGAGGGCTGGCCAGAAGGCATCATGTGAGGTCCGGGTAATGGCAGAGATGGGAAGCCCCAAGCATGTACTCTAGCCAAGGGGGGCAGGTTCAACTTGATGAAAGACCTGAAATATTCAGCAGACCATAACCAGAATCTATCAGAGCAGAACGGTTATGTTGCTGGCGCAAGCCGATTATCTGTAGGGTATGTATTGTATTAGCAGATTTGCGAAGAATATGAGGGGGAAAATTCATTTAATATTGTATTGGTCTGGTGACTAGCTATCTATGATGCTTGTTTCTCAATTTTGTTTTGATGATACATTTTCTTAGTTCCTGTGACTCTAGAACAACTAATTCATAGCAGTTTTTCTCTGGGAATCCTTTGGAGAAATGATAACATGATGGGTGATGATGCCATTTGTTAGTAATATTCCTTGATAAAGTGAAACTCCTCTCTGAAGGCCTTGCACTAAAGAAGATAAAAGGGTGACTAAGACAAGTCAGCATGTGAAATTCTCTGAGATCCTTCAGTGATAAGCATGGTTAAATTGAAGATTATTGTTAGACATTGTGTATAGCTCAATAGTCTTGATTAAACTTGAGATTTTTAGAATGATATCAGACTACTCAAGTCACTACATTAATAAAACAGACACTAGCATCCCTTAACAACGTAACAAATGTGTATGAATCATTTATACATTTTTTTCTATCAAATGATGTTTGACAATAATCAAATGATAATGAAATGTATAATTAATAATAAAATGCCAACATCTGTTAGCTTGTTATTACAGACTGAGTTTTCAGTGTACTATTTCAAATGTGTCACCATTAACCTAATTTATATTAAAATCTGCTAAATACAATCTGCTTTTATTAGTTGTTAATTTAGGTTGGCACATGATACCAAAGAGATGCTTCTGTCTCTGCTATCCCTCCCTATTTTTTCTTCCAGTCTAAACCAAAGATTCCCCCAAATGTCTTTAAAAGCTGGCTGCCTCAACTCAAACATTCTGTTAGCAGATGGATCAGGTTGTTCTCAGTGACAAGTGATCAGTTCTCTGAGTCTGAGAAACTAGAAGCAGGTCTTGTAAAGAGTGTTGGCCCTCAGCTGCCCTTCTGACATTCTTCTGTCCAATCACCTGCATGTCTTTGATATCCTGCCTCACTCACATCCACACACAGAGGCACCTGGAGCCTGACCACTTTCTTAGTCTGGAGGGAATGACTGTGCTCCTACTAGATAGGTCAGTGTGGGGTTTTAAGCTATATTGATTCTCAGGCTCATTCAATGATTGAGGATAAATCTCTTTAAAGGGGCAACCACTGTTGGCCAGATATTTCCCACCAATGAAAAGCATGTGTATGAGATGAACCTAGAGCTTTTGAAGTGTCAGAAAGTAAGGATATGCCTAAAATATTAACCAGAAAATTCAGCCAATATATTGATAGAAATATGGGAATGGGGCACAGAAACCAATAGAAAGCTCCCAATAGCCAAAGCTGGAACTCTTGGAGAAGCAAAGCAGTAATGTACTATTGACTTATAATTCAAAGTATAAAATAAATATCCATGAATATATGCCATTATAAATATGTAACTGTGTTAATAAATGGGGAATAAGAGTCAAACCTCCCATACAGAAGATTCCAGGTAATTTATGGAGGTACCTCATCCTCAGGAAGGGGAACATGACTCCCCACTCCTTAAGATGCACATGGTGACTTCCTTCCCAAGAAGATAGAATGGAAAGGATGGAAAAAGTGAAAGTAATTTTACAGTAGAGAAACCTCACACATCCTGCCTCAGCCAGGTGATCAACACCACCATCAGCAGTCAGGAATCGTGTTGATAGTTTGTACCTTCAATATGATGTGATGAAAATAGCACTTTACCTGTGTGGTCTTCTTTCCAGTAACACCCATAGCTCCCATCTTATCATGAGACAAGCAACATATAAATCCCAACAGTGAGACATTCTTCAAAATACCTGATGAGCTCTCCCCAAAACTGTCAATGTCATCACAAACAGTCTAAGAAACTGCCGCAGTCAAGAGGAGCCCAAAAAGACCAAACTAAACATACTGGGTTGTCCTGAATGGAGTCTTGAAACAGAAAGAGAAAAGAACATCAGGTTAAAAACTAAGGACCTTAATCTATGGGCCTTAGTTAATATAACACTGCATATTACAGATATATCTACTGATTATGCTGTTAATACTCGGGACAACTGGGTGTGAGGATATGGGGAAAGTCTCTGTAGCTATCATGAATTTTCTGCATATCTAAAACTGTTCTAAAAATAGAGCCTACTTAAAAAAAAAGCATATGTGATTCTTTTTAGAAATACTGGGCATGAAGGATAATTCATAGTGTGAGGAAAAAGCAGGCTAGAACCAAGGCGAGATTCCCATGTACGAGTCATCTCACCATCTGCAGGGAAAGCCCTGCAGATGGATGAAACAAGGTGTCTCAGGAAGAGAATTATAGAGAACTGGGTCTGCCTTTTAAGATACAAATGTGTGTCTGTTATTTTCAAAAGCTTGCTATGGTTTTAGAGCCACCCTTGAAATCCTGTCTAACTTCACCTTAGAGTGACTTGTGAAATGATCTGAGCCTGGAGGGAGCTTGAAGGAATATCTCATACTCTAGTGAAATCAGTGATTCTCTCATAAATGGTAGAATCAGCACCCCTGAAAAAGCTGTCAGGGCACTTAAAGGATCACCATGATGGAAGCTGCTTATTAATTAATTACAATGAATTTGTTACATCTATGAGATCTTTGAAAATATTCTGTCTTATTACCCTTAGATGTTGCAATGGAGATATTGCCTTCTCTCTTTTATGAACTCAGTGCCTTCAGAATTGGCTGCCTGACTCCTCACTATTTAGTGATGGAGTAAAGATGATGTTACATAATGTACTTCTCAAGTCAAAAGTTAACTAGTTGCAAAAACATCCTAATTATGTGCACCCAAAGGAATATGATGTTAATGTTAAATGTGGCCATAGGCTAGTCTAGGAGAAAAGCTGAAAATTCTATACCCTTTTCTTTTTTAAAGACTGCTCCTTGAACAGAAAGTGGTAATAATAATATTATACACCTACACAGTCTTTTATATTCAAGAAACCTCAAAGCACTTCACCAATTGTTCTTCAAATCCACAGGGCTCACATTTCTTGGGAAAGGAAGTCACTAGTGATAAAAACCCAGTCCCCAATGATCTGCTTTTCAAAGCCAAGTTAAATGGAGCAGAGTGGGAGGGGAGAGGCATTGCTCCAGATCCCCACAGTTTCTTCTGGCCCCACGGGGCCCTCCTTTATCCCTTCCCAAATGTTTATGCAGCTTGGAGACCAGGCTAGAATAATGAGTGGTCATGGTGAGGGGCAAGGACAGCAGGAACGAGAATCGCTTACAGAAATATCATGGCCTTAAGCAGATTTTTAAAACACATGGAAACTCTTGAAAAAGTAGAGCTAAGAGAGAGTGAGAACTGGATTTGTTGGCAGAGGGTCTAGCTGTGAATTCTGGGTCTGTTATTTACTGTTTGTGTATCCTTAAGGGATGTCTGTCTCTCTGTTTCACAATTTTTGCCTCTCTTCGTCTCTCTGTCTCTTTGTCTGTGTTTCTGTCTATCTCTCTGCCATTTGCAAAATCTCTGATTCCTAATTCCTTCCCACCTCATGCTGCTGAAAGTTCTTGGGGTAGTGCCTGAAGCTCAGTAAAGCTTAGAGAAGCTACAAGATCCAGGTTGGCCAGGCTCTTCCAAAGAGCCCTTGGCCAGGAGTTTGTGGGAAATGTGGATCCTTCTGTGAGGAAGAGGCAGTTCCCTTGGCATGTGGCACCTAAAGGCCCATTCCTTAGCCAGGCATCTGGCTTGGCAGGACCATTGCTCCTTGCTTCTATCAAGTCCTGTCTGCCTTCCCACCTTTTAGCTCTTCAGCGGCACTGAACTGTTCCCATAAATCTCATATCTGTACCCACCGCTCTCCCTGCCGTGAAACACTGTGCTCCCCAACCCTGCACACTGGTACTGCTCACTCTAGCAAACACACCTGAACCAGCACCTGTTTGATAATACCTAGCACTCTGGTGCACTCTGTGTGCACTGCTAAGGTAGAACAAGGGCCGTGCAACCGTTAATGTCTCTGTCTGCCTCACCTCTAGCCCTCAGGGCTGTATCACTAGAGCTCAGCGCAGTGTCTGACACGATAGCTACTCTACTCAGTATTTGCTGAGGGAATCATGACTGTTTCCCCAGCCTTCTTAATGGAGTAGTGGTGGTGGTTTGCTTGCTAAGTTATGTCTGACCCTCTCAAACTCATGGACTGTAGCTTGCCAGACTCCTCTGTTTATGGGATTTCTCGGGCAAGAATACTCGAGTGGGTTACCATTTTCTTCTCCAGGATATCTTCCCAACCAAGGGATCGAACCCATGTCTCCTGCATGGCCAGCATACACGTTACCACTGAGCGACCAGAGAAGCCCACAGAGAGCTTCCAGGGCCTGCACGTTCTTTGCTTTGGAAGATCCACCAAGCAGAGGGAAATATATCTTGTTTGCACAATGCAGCCTCTCAGTGCCTCCAGCAGATAGGTTTTAACCTATTGCAGGGGCGATAGGTTTTAAATATATAGACGGTTGTAGTATCTGACCTGGAAAAGGCAATGGCACCCCACTCCAGTACTCTTGCCTGGAAAATCCCATGGACGGAGGAGCCTGGTAGGCTGCAGTCCATGGGGTCGCTAAATGTCAGGCACGACTGAGTGACTTCACTTTCACTTTTCACTTTCATGCATTGGAGAAGGAAATGGCAACCCACTCCAGTGTTCTTGCCTGGAGAATCCCAGGGATGGGGGAGCCTGGTGGTCTGCCGTCTATGGGGTTGCACAGAGTCAGACACAACTGAAGCAACTTAGCAGCAGCAGCAGTGTCTGACCTGGTAGAGAAGGTCTTCTCAAACTTGTTTTTCCTTCCAAAATGAAGGTTCAGATTAAGTCAATCTGTCCTAGGGCTTGGG
>SJYC01141614.1:0-31912 GCA_006408675.1 Madoqua kirkii
TTCATAATATTGTACAGGAACTGGTGATTAAAACCATCTCCAAGAAAAAGTAATGCAAAAAGGAAAAGTGTTTTTGAGGAGTCCTTACAAATAGCTGAGAAAAGAGAAACTAAAGGCAGAGGAGAAAGGGAAAGATACACCCATTTGAATGCAGAGTTCCAAAGAAGAGCAAGGACAGATGAGAAACCCTTCCAAATGATCAATACAAAGAAATAGAGAAAAACAATAGAATGAGAAAGACTAGAGATCTCTTCAAGAAAATCAGAGATACTAAGGGAGCATTTCATGCAAAGATGGGCACAATAAAGGACAAAAATGGTATGAACCTAACAGAAGCAGAAGAGGTTAAGAAGAGGTGGCAAGAATACATGGAAGAACTATACATAAGAGATCTTAATGACACACATAACCATGATGGCGTGGTCACTGACCTAGAGCCAGACATCCTGGAATGTGAAGTCAAGTGGGCCTTAGGAAGCATCACTACGAACAAAGCTAGTGGAGGTGATGCAATTCCAGCTGAGCTATTTCAAACCCTAAAAGATGATGCTGTGAAAGTGCTGCACTCAATATGCCAGCAAATTTGGAAAAGTCAGCAGTGGTCATAGGATTGGAAAAGCTCAGTTTTCATTCCAATCCCAAAGAAAGGCAATGCCAAAGAATGGTCAAACTACTGCACAGTTGCACTCATTCCACATGGTAACAAAGTAAAGCTCAAAATTCTCCAAGGTAGGCTTCAATGATACATGAACTGAGAACTTCCAGATGTTCAAGCTGGATTTTAAAAACGCAGGGAACCAAAGATCAAATTGCCAACATCTGCTGGATCATAGAAAAATCATAGAATCCAGAAAAACATTTACTTCTGCTTCATTGACTATGCCAAAGCCTTTGACTGTGTGGATCACAACAAACTGTGGAAAATTCTTCAAGAAATGGAATACCAGACCACCTTACTTGCCTCCTGAGAAACCTGTATGCAAGTTAAGAAGCAACAGCTAGAATCGGACATAGAACAATGGACTAGTTCAAAATTGAGAAAGAAATACATCCAATCTGTATATTGTCACCCTGCTTATTTAACTTAAATGTAGAGTACATTATGTGAAATGCCAGGCTGGATGAAGCACAAGCCAGAATCTAGATTGCCAAGAGAAATATCAATAACCTCAGATATGCAGATGACACCACCCTTATGGCAGAAAGTGAAGAGGAACTAAAAAGCCTCTTGATGAAAGGGAAAGAAGAGAGTGAAGAAGTTGGCTTAAAACTCAACATTCAGAAAATGAAGATCATGGCATCTGGCCCCATCACTTCATGGCAAATAGATGGAGAAACAGTGGAAACAGTGTTTAGACTTTATTTTCTTGGGCTCCAAAATCACTGCAGATGGTTACTGCAGCCATGAAATTAAAAGACGCTTGCTCCTTGAAAAAAAAGCTATGAAAAACCTAGATAGTGTATTAAAGAGCAGAGACATTCCTTTTCCGACAGAAATTCATATAGTCAAAGCTATGGTTTTTCTAGTAGTCATGTTTGGATGTGAGAGTTGGACCATAAAGAAAGCCAAGTGCCAAAGAATTGATGCCTTTGAACTGTGGTGTTGGAGAAGACTCTTGAGAGTCCCTTGGATTGCAAGGAGATCAAACCAGTCAACCATAAAGGAAATACGTCCTGAATATTCATTAGAAGAACCGATGCTGAGGCTGAATCTCCAATACTTTGGCCACCTGATTCGAAGAGCTGACTCGTTAGAAAAGACCCTGGTGTTGGGAAAAATTGATGGCAGAAGGAGAAGGGCACGACAGAGAATGAGATGGTTGGATGGCATCACTGACTCAACGGATATGAGTTTGGGCACGCTGCAGAAGACGGTGATGGACAGGGAAGCCTGCTGTGTTGTAGTCCACAGGGTTGCAAAGAATCAAACACGACTGAGCGACTGAACAACAAAAACCTACAACATTTGAGTCATGTTTCTAAACCCAGCCCACAAGCCCCCACCCTATAGAGCCTTCTTCAATCCCCCCAGCCAAAAGCAACTTATTGTTTATTTTATCTTAGTAGAATAGTAATGTATGTTCTTATCATATTTCCTTGTTTTATAACATATGCACCTGTTTTTCTGATCTTAGATATTGTTATAAATCCCTATAGAAATTGGAATAAGTTTCCTTTTTCTTTGTAATTGCCATAAAATCCAATATGACCCCTGCTTTGTGTATAGAAGGTGATCAAGAGATATTTTACAGTGATTATCAACTTCAGCTATACTCAGACCCGCCTAGAGCACTTTATAAATTATCCATACCAAGAGACTACAAAGATCAACTAGATCAGAAACTAGATACAGGGCCCAAGAACTGGGACTTTTCAAAATGGTCCCCATGTATGAACTTTTTCCCCAGTTCCTGACCATGAGCTTCTAAAAGCTTGGAATTCCCTGAGTAAGCTTAGACCTTCCAGCCTCAGCTCCAACATCCAGAGAAGAGGGACTGGAGCTTGAGTATGTCACCACTGGCAAGTGATTTAATTAACCTTGTATATGCAGTGGGAACTTTATTAAAGCAAAAAGCCTAAATGATGAGGTTCAGAGAGCTTCCAGGCTGGTAATCCCATCCATGAGCTGGGAGGGTGCCACCCCTCACATCTCCATGGGACAGAGGCTCCTGCACTTGGGGCCATTTTGGACATCATCCTGTGTACCACAGCATCTGGTTGTTGATTTGTATCCTTTATAATCAACTAGTAAAAGTAACTAACGTGTGTGCCTGAGTTCTCTGAGCTGTTCTGGCAAATTACCGAACCTAAAGAGAGGGTCATGGGAACACTTGATTTGTGACTAGTCAGTCGAAAGTATAGAAGTTCCAGGACTTGTGATGGGTATCTGAAGAGATAGAAGTGGGGGCAGCCTTGTGGAACTGAGTCCTTAAGCTTTGAACTCTGGATAGTTGGTGTCAGAATTGAATTGTTGAACACACAATTGGTGTCCGAGAGATCAGAGGCTTGGTTGTGAGTATCAGAAAATGCCCCACACCAGGGCATCAAAATGTGCAGCCAAAATTGGGGATTTTATTTTTGACAGGCAGGCAGCCATGTCAGCAGGTACACATGACAGATATTATATATATTTTAACTAAATACAGGATGATAGTCAGAAATTCTCTGCTGGTTGTCAGTATCAATAAAGACTGCCCTTGACCAAAAAATAAAAATTTACAAAACTTAAATGCAAAACAAATCTCATTACTGAGGAAGATCATTTTATTTAGGGGCCTCAAGCACACACTGTTTTCACGGAGGTAATCTTGAATATTCAATATGTCCAAAATTCAATATTTCTTTTGCTCTCAAAATTGATGCAGATAGGGAGTGGGATTGACTGCAAACAAGCACAAGAAATCTTTCAGCAATGATGGAAATGTTCTAAAACTGAATTGTGGTTGTTGGATACACACCTTTATAAATTTATTAAAAATCATTCAATTATAAAAAATAAAACAGTAACAGGAGAAATTATAAAGCACTATAGATAGAATTTACTCTTTCTTAAATTAAGAGCAGTTTTTCAAACTTGAATTATATTCTTAAAAATTAATGGTGACCATGGATGAACCAGTGTAACATTCAGGGGGAACAAGGCCACACACCTCTTTGCCCCTGCTGTTCAGTTCAGTTCAGTCGCTCAGTCGTGTCTGTAGCTCTTATTAAAGCCAAGTATGGGCAGAATTGTGATTGAAGTCCAAGCTGTTTGCAAGGTTCTCTCTGTTGCTTGTGCTCTCTCTTTCTCTCCATCTCCCTCTGCCCTTCTCACCTTTTCAATAGTACAAAATCCAATATACTGACTTATTCACTTTGACCCTGGTGCAGTACTGCCTAGAAGAACCAGCAAAACTACGGTGAGTTCAAAAAAGAGCAGTTCACCTCAGCCATGGATATTCTTGTCGTTAGGGGTCATGAAATCATATAAGGAAAGAGTAGAAGAGGGCTGGCCAGAAGGCATCATGTGAGGTCCGGGTAATGGCAGAGATGGGAAGCCCCAAGCATGTACTCTAGCCAAGGGGGGCAGGTTCAACTTGATGAAAGACCTGAAATATTCAGCAGACCATAACCAGAATCTATCAGAGCAGAACGGTTATGTTGCTGGCGCAAGCCGATTATCTGTAGGGTATGTATTGTATTAGCAGATTTGACGAAGAATATGAGGGGGAAAATTCATTTAATATTGTATTGGTCTGGTGACTAGCTATCTATGATGCTTGTTTCTCAATTTTGTTTTGATGATACATTTTCTTAGTTCCTGTGACTCTAGAACAACTAATTCATAGCAGTTTTTCTCTGGGAATCCTTTGGAGAAATGATAACATGATGGGTGATGATGCCATTTGTTAGTAATATTCCTTGATAAAGTGAAACTCCTCTCTGAAGGCCTTGCACTAAAGAAGATAAAAGGGTGACTAAGACAAGTCAGCATGTGAAATTCTCTGAGATCCTTCAGTGATAAGCATGGTTAAATTGAAGATTATTGTTAGACATTGTGTATAGCTCAATAGTCTTGATTAAACTTGAGATTTTTAGAATGATATCAGACTACTCAAGTCACTACATTAATAAAACAGACACTAGCATCCCTTAACAACGTAACAAATGTGTATGAATCATTTATACATTTTTTTCTATCAAATGATGTTTGACAATAATCAAATGATAATGAAATGTATAATTAATAATAAAATGCCAACATCTGTTAGCTTGTTATTACAGACTGAGTTTTCAGTGTACTATTTCAAATGTGTCACCATTAACCTAATTTATATTAAAATCTGCTAAATACAATCTGCTTTTATTAGTTGTTAATTTAGGTTGGCACATGATACCAAAGAGATGCTTCTGTCTCTGCTATCCCTCCCTATTTTTTCTTCCAGTCTAAACCAAAGATTCCCCCAAATGTCTTTAAAAGCTGGCTGCCTCAACTCAAACATTCTGTTAGCAGATGGATCAGGTTGTTCTCAGTGACAAGTGATCAGTTCTCTGAGTCTGAGAAACTAGAAGCAGGTCTTGTAAAGAGTGTTGGCCCTCAGCTGCCCTTCTGACATTCTTCTGTCCAATCACCTGCATGTCTTTGATATCCTGCCTCACTCACATCCACACACAGAGGCACCTGGAGCCTGACCACTTTCTTAGTCTGGAGGGAATGACTGTGCTCCTACTAGATAGGTCAGTGTGGGGTTTTAAGCTATATTGATTCTCAGGCTCATTCAATGATTGAGGATAAATCTCTTTAAAGGGGCAACCACTGTTGGCCAGATATTTCCCACCAATGAAAAGCATGTGTATGAGATGAACCTAGAGCTTTTGAAGTGTCAGAAAGTAAGGATATGCCTAAAATATTAACCAGAAAATTCAGCCAATATATTGATAGAAATATGGGAATGGGGCACAGAAACCAATAGAAAGCTCCCAATAGCCAAAGCTGGAACTCTTGGAGAAGCAAAGCAGTAATGTACTATTGACTTATAATTCAAAGTATAAAATAAATATCCATGAATATATGCCATTATAAATATGTAACTGTGTTAATAAATGGGGAATAAGAGTCAAACCTCCCATACAGAAGATTCCAGGTAATTTATGGAGGTACCTCATCCTCAGGAAGGGGAACATGACTCCCCACTCCTTAAGATGCACATGGTGACTTCCTTCCCAAGAAGATAGAATGGAAAGGATGGAAAAAGTGAAAGTAATTTTACAGTAGAGAAACCTCACACATCCTGCCTCAGCCAGGTGATCAACACCACCATCAGCAGTCAGGAATCGTGTTGATAGTTTGTACCTTCAATATGATGTGATGAAAATAGCACTTTACCTGTGTGGTCTTCTTTCCAGTAACACCCATAGCTCCCATCTTATCATGAGACAAGCAACATATAAATCCCAACAGTGAGACATTCTTCAAAATACCTGATGAGCTCTCCCCAAAACTGTCAATGTCATCACAAACAGTCTAAGAAACTGCCGCAGTCAAGAGGAGCCCAAAAAGACCAAACTAAACATACTGGGTTGTCCTGAATGGAGTCTTGAAACAGAAAGAGAAAAGAACATCAGGTTAAAAACTAAGGACCTTAATCTATGGGCCTTAGTTAATATAACACTGCATATTACAGATATATCTACTGATGTATGCTGTTAATACTCGGGACAACTGGGTGTGAGGATATGGGGAAAGTCTCTGTAGCTATCATGAATTTTCTGCATATCTAAAACTGTTCTAAAAATAGAGCCTACTTAAAAAAAAAGCATATGTGATTCTTTTTAGAAATACTGGGCATGAAGGATAATTCATAGTGTGAGGAAAAAGCAGGCTAGAACCAAGGCGAGATTCCCATGTACGAGTCATCTCACCATCTGCAGGGAAAGCCCTGCAGATGGATGAAACAAGGTGTCTCAGGAAGAGAATTATAGAGAACTGGGTCTGCCTTTTAAGATACAAATGTGTGTCTGTTATTTTCAAAAGCTTGCTATGGTTTTAGAGCCACCCTTGAAATCCTGTCTAACTTCACCTTAGAGTGACTTGTGAAATGATCTGAGCCTGGAGGGAGCTTGAAGGAATATCTCATACTCTAGTGAAATCAGTGATTCTCTCATAAATGGTAGAATCAGCACCCCTGAAAAAGCTGTCAGGGCACTTAAAGGATCACCATGATGGAAGCTGCTTATTAATTAATTACAATGAATTTGTTACATCTATGAGATCTTTGAAAATATTCTGTCTTATTACCCTTAGATGTTGCAATGGAGATATTGCCTTCTCTCTTTTATGAACTCAGTGCCTTCAGAATTGGCTGCCTGACTCCTCACTATTTAGTGATGGAGTAAAGATGATGTTACATAATGTACTTCTCAAGTCAAAAGTTAACTAGTTGCAAAAACATCCTAATTATGTGCACCCAAAGGAATATGATGTTAATGTTAAATGTGGCCATAGGCTAGTCTAGGAGAAAAGCTGAAAATTCTATACCCTTTTCTTTTTTAAAGACTGCTCCTTGAACAGAAAGTGGTAATAATAATATTATACACCTACACAGTCTTTTATATTCAAGAAACCTCAAAGCACTTCACCAATTGTTCTTCAAATCCACAGGGCTCACATTTCTTGGGAAAGGAAGTCACTAGTGATAAAAACCCAGTCCCCAATGATCTGCCTTTTCAAAGCCAAGTTAAATGGAGCAGAGTGGGAGGGGAGAGGCATTGCTCCAGATCCCCACAGTTTCTTCTGGCCCCACGGGGCCCTCCTTTATCCCTTCCCAAATGTTTATGCAGCTTGGAGACCAGGCTAGAATAATGAGTGGTCATGGTGAGGGGCAAGGACAGCAGGAACGAGAATCGCTTACAGAAATATCATGGCCTTAAGCAGATTTTTAAAACACATGGAAACTCTTGAAAAAGTAGAGCTAAGAGAGAGTGAGAACTGGATTTGTTGGCAGAGGGTCTAGCTGTGAATTCTGGGTCTGTTATTTACTGTTTGTGTATCCTTAAGGGATGTCTGTCTCTCTGTTTCACAATTTTTGCCTCTCTTCGTCTCTCTGTCTCTTTGTCTGTGTTTCTGTCTATCTCTCTGCCATTTGCAAAATCTCTGATTCCTAATTCCTTCCCACCTCATGCTGCTGAAAGTTCTTGGGGTAGTGCCTGAAGCTCAGTAAAGCTTAGAGAAGCTACAAGATCCAGGTTGGCCAGGCTCTTCCAAAGAGCCCTTGGCCAGGAGTTTGTGGGAAATGTGGATCCTTCTGTGAGGAAGAGGCAGTTCCCTTGGCATGTGGCACCTAAAGGCCCATTCCTTAGCCAGGCATCTGGCTTGGCAGGACCATTGCTCCTTGCTTCTATCAAGTCCTGTCTGCCTTCCCACCTTTTAGCTCTTCAGCGGCACTGAACTGTTCCCATAAATCTCATATCTGTACCCACCGCTCTCCCTGCCGTGAAACACTGTGCTCCCCAACCCTGCACACTGGTACTGCTCACTCTAGCAAACACACCTGAACCAGCACCTGTTTGATAATACCTAGCACTCTGGTGCACTCTGTGTGCACTGCTAAGGTAGAACAAGGGCCGTGCAACCGTTAATGTCTCTGTCTGCCTCACCTCTAGCCCTCAGGGCTGTATCACTAGAGCTCAGCGCAGTGTCTGACACGATAGCTACTCTACTCAGTATTTGCTGAGGGAATCATGATCTGTTTCCCCAGCCTTCTTAATGGAGTAGTGGTGGTGGTTTGCTTGCTAAGTTATGTCTGACCCTCTCAAACTCATGGACTGTAGCTTGCCAGACTCCTCTGTTTATGGGATTTCTCGGGCAAGAATACTCGAGTGGGTTACCATTTTCTTCTCCAGGATATCTTCCCAACCAAGGGATCGAACCCATGTCTCCTGCATGGCCAGCATACACGTTACCACTGAGCGACCAGAGAAGCCCACAGAGAGCTTCCAGGGCCTGCACGTTCTTTGCTTTGGAAGATCCACCAAGCAGAGGGAAATATATCTTGTTTGCACAATGCAGCCTCTCAGTGCCTCCAGCAGATAGGTTTTAACCTATTGCAGGGGCGATAGGTTTTAAATATATAGACGGTTGTAGTATCTGACCTGGAAAAGGCAATGGCACCCCACTCCAGTACTCTTGCCTGGAAAATCCCATGGACGGAGGAGCCTGGTAGGCTGCAGTCCATGGGGTCGCTAAATGTCAGGCACGACTGAGTGACTTCACTTTCACTTTTCACTTTCATGCATTGGAGAAGGAAATGGCAACCCACTCCAGTGTTCTTGCCTGGAGAATCCCAGGGATGGGGGAGCCTGGTGGTCTGCCGTCTATGGGGTTGCACAGAGTCAGACACAACTGAAGCAACTTAGCAGCAGCAGCAGTGTCTGACCTGGTAGAGAAGGTCTTCTCAAACTTGTTTTTCCTTCCAAAATGAAGGTTCAGATTAAGTCAATCTGTCCTAGGGCTTGGGATTCTGCATTCATAATAAATTTCCAAGGGATGCTGACTACTAGTCATAGACAATATTGTAAAGCATGTCATTAACCCCCTGTGGTCTAGATTAGTGATTCCTATCCCTGGGTACACTTACGCGTGTGCTCAATTGCTGTTGTGTCTGACTCTTTGTGACCCTATGGACTGTAATCCTCCAGGCTCCTGTGTCTGTGGAATTTTCCAGGCAAGCATACTAGAGTGGGTTACCATGTCCTCCTCCAGGGGATCTTCCCAACCCAAGGATTGAACCCACGTCTCCTGAATTGGCAAGTGTTTTCTTTACCACTGAGCCACCTGGGAAGCCCGTGGGTACACTTGGGAAGGCTTTTAAAAAATACTTATGCCAGATCTCACCTCAGCCTTTCTGTTTTATTTACTGTTAAGTTTTGGAAAGCATTCAAAATTAAAATGCTTGTACCATTCTTTATTCTCCTACTTAATATTTACTCCTTCAAATATCATATACTTGAAAAAAAATCAGTTTCTGGCATATGGTGGACTCTCAATGCACAGTTGATAAATGAGTGAAAATGATGTACAGATGTTAAGTGCATATGCGGTTACACAGTATTAAAAATCACTGTGTCATGGATAATGTTATATCATTTAAGTAAAACTGTTTAGTTGCAATAAAATTGTATTGCATCAACTGTAGACTTTGATGGAATTAATTGTAACTTTTCTCTCACTTACAATAAGGAGGGCTTTTCCATGTCTAATAGTTTGTACAGGTGGGTCATGAAAACAACTGAAGTGTCTCCTTGGTCCTGTCCAGTTCCTACCAACTGTATATATTTCCTTTTGGAGGCCTGGTTTAGTCTCAGAGGGCCAAATGAAGCTTAGTAACATTACGAGAAGGACTAAAATTAGCCTATTGGAGATTTTCCAGGGACGCAACGTGCTGATTTGTGTGTCCCTAGAAGGGAAAACACATCTGTTCCCAGGATGACGAAAGACTATCCATTCTAGTGAAGATGTTGAGGGCAGCCTGTCACAATGAACTGAGCATGTGGGTGCTGGGACTCTACTGAGATGTGGTTGGCTTCCAAATCGATTTCACTGCAGGCCCCTTTAATAATCCAAAGAGGCAGGGGAAAGGGAGCTTGGCCAAATTGTGTGATGCTTTAGCCCTTCATTGGAAACATCTTTAAGAAAACAGTCAAGTTACAGATAATGAGCATCTGCCTTTCATCTCCTTCTCCCTCTTCTCCTCTATTGTGTCACTGCTGTTCTCATCACTGTAACAATTTCCAACCGAAGGGGCCCCTCCTCCCTCTCTGAAGGCTCCAACCTGAGCTATCATGTGTAACTCACAAAGCATCCCGAAACCATGCATCCTTCCACACTTGCTCCTTGTCCAGCCTACTCCTTGGCCTTCTCTCCCAGAATTCTCTTTATATAGACTACCTTTCTCGTAGGTGGTCCAGAATGGGTGTGAGATGTGTACCAGGCACACTGGTGGAGGGTATTTGAGGTCATGATGCCTGTATAGACATGAGAATTGACTGAAATCATTTGGAAGTATGTTCATTTTTAAACACTATAAAGACACTTCTGAAGAAGGATACATTGGTGAAATCATCTGAGGGGAAGGGAAAAAAAAAATCTCCCAATGGTATTTTCAAGATTTTTAGAGTGGAAAGAAGAAAATCTAATTGCTGTAGCCAAGCTGAAACTGTTCTGTGGGAGCGTGATTGTGAATGCGTTCTCTCGAAGCCGGCAGGACAAAGCGTGTACTGATCCATACTAGTGCTTGGGATGCGCACTCACTGTCTCAGGTGTGACGACAAAAGCAGCAACTCCAGGATAAGAGTGAGGGGAAACGACTGCTTGTGTGAGTGGCACTGGATTTACTTATTCTCCAGGCAAATGTGTCCCCTTTGGCAAAATATGTCACTCGCTGAAAAATGTATCACTGTGCACCATCTTCTCAGAGAGAAAAGTGTGGTAAATGAATTTCATGAAAGGAAAGGATTTTCAGAGACCAGAAAGGTCAGCATTTGGGTTCCACCCAGACTGAGGCTGTGACCAAAAGTAATCGAGCAGATCTGTGGTTAATTGTGCAGCAACCTACTCCTTCCATATGCCACTGAATCCCTGGGTAATCTTTCTGTTTGTTTCTTGTCACTGCTGTTTCAATGACAGGTACAATTTTAGCTTAGTGTGGGTTTTCCAAAGATAAGACAAAGCAACACAGTTTGGCTGTATAGTCTAAATGCTGTAATTACAATTTTCCTGTGAGAGCAATATTTTGGAAATAAACTATACTTTACAATGTAGTGGGTTTTAAGTAGCAAGATATACACCTTTCTAAGTAGGCCCTATTAAAACAATTTAATAGAATGTCAACAAGTACCAACATGTACATAAAGACAGAATTGCGTGGCTTGTTTTCATGCAGTGAGCTAGTTCTGCTGGGGTCTGTCAAGGACTATTGAAGCTCAATTTGAGCTAACAAGATTACATGATTGGAATTGTATTAATTGAACACCTTTTTTTTCAGGCTGACAAACGCAATGTCTGATCAGTTGTAGGGGGTACACTTAAGAAATATGGAGTGTTTTTTGCTTGTGTAAATGTGTTTGTGCATATGTATTTCCAAATTAGCACAGGCATATTGATGTTTTGTGAAAAAATACATACATTTTAAAAAAGAGGAAAAAATAGGGCTTACATCAGTCTGTTCGCTGAAAAATGTATCACTGTGCACCATCTTCTCAGAGAGAAAAGTGTGGTAAATGAATTTCATGAAAGGAAAGGATTTTCAGAGACCAGAAAGGTCAGCATTTGGGTTCCACCCAGACTGAGGCTGTGACCAAAAGTAATCGAGCAGATCTGTGGTTAATTGTGCAGCAACCTACTCCTTCCATATGCCACTGAATCCCTGGGTAATCTTTCTGTTTGTTTCTTGTCACTGCTGTTTCAATGACAGGTACAATTTTAGCTTAGTGTGGGTTTTCCAAAGATAAGACAAAGCAACACAGTTTGGCTGTATAGTCTAAATGCTGTAATTACAATTTTCCTGTGAGAGCAATATTTTGGAAATAAACTATACTTTACAATGTAGTGGGTTTTAAGTAGCAAGATATACACCTTTCTAAGTAGGCCCTATTAAAACAATTTAATAGAATGTCAACAAGTACCAACATGTACATAAAGACAGAATTGCGTGGCTTGTTTTCATGCAGTGAGCTAGTTCTGCTGGGGTCTGTCAAGGACTATTGAAGCTCAATTTGAGCTAACAAGATTACATGATTGGAATTGTATTAATTGAACACCTTTTTTTTCAGGCTGACAAACGCAATGTCTGATCAGTTGTAGGGGGTACACTTAAGAAATATGGAGTGTTTTTTGCTTGTGTAAATGTGTTTGTGCATATGTATTTCCAAATTAGCACAGGCATATTGATGTTTTGTGAAAAAATACATACATTTTAAAAAAGAGGAAAAAATAGGGCTTACATCAGTCTGGTCAAGTGCTGATGAGATTAATTTCACACATGTTGAATCTTTAAAGTTTTCCTGAGTGGAGTTTTCCTAGATCAGAATTCACACTGAGCACACTCAATTGTAGACAAAGGAAATTGTCATTGACAGCTGTCATGGAGGCAAATTATGCAGTGGATTTAAATAGCCTGAATGTATTCTATAGATTGTAAGATGGTGATAGTTTATTACCTTGCACAGCTCAGAAGCAGTAGAATACTTCCTAATACTGGAATAGAGAGTTCATGTTGCATCCCAAAGCAGGATAGAGGGTGGTAGCTGAAATATTCCTTTTCACACACTCACATGCTCATATTATGGACAACTAGGGGATATAAAACCCGATAACAAAAGAAGAATGTAAACCTGCTTGATGATATAAAACATAGTGATATGTAATATACATCCACCTATATACTTATGCATACATGTAAATATATGTGTATTTTTAGATTACCATTTTAACATGTCAATATAATATCAGTGATATAATATATACATGTGTGTAAAATATATCCACATGTGTATTTATGTATGACTCTATGTATATCTGCATGTAAATGAGTATATATGTGTTTGTACTTTGGGCCTATTTTAACATATATTTTTAATATTGACATGAAGAACCCATTTATTAATAGGAATAAGTGGTCATCCCTGTAGCTCTTTGTGGCTGTCTCAATGGCATAAGGAAGAGAAAGGCTATGGAAGAGCTTAGATATAAAGAATTAGATACAAGGCTTTATGTGTCACTTAAACAGAAACATAGAGTCAGACAGAGGGAAGAGACACATCTCAGAGATCTATCTGTGGGGCAAAATGTACTAAAAATGAATGCCAGACACAGACCACACTGACTCATTCAAAGCTGAGCTGCACTGAGGCATCAGAACATTATCAGCAGACAAGAGAACAACTATCCAACACCAATCAAAGCAGCCTGTGCAGAAAGGCTTCACCCAGAAACCTTCACAAAAGTAGAGGGAAAAACAGGGTAGGCAGCCACAAGTCACCAAAAGAAAGGGCTACTACTCTTCCTTGTGCAAATATCTGCAGCACCAACAGATGCAGTTCACTTTCATAGAAGCCAAACCCCTACAACTTTTCCAAGACAGGGCCACAAAATAGCTCCTGTAGGCAGTTTCCATAACAAAAGAGTGAGAGATGATAGTGTACTCTGAGAACTTCCTTCTCCACCAGAGAAGAGTTCCAGTTGAAGAAACGTTACAAGAAAAAGTATGGGCTATGCTGAAAGTATTTCTTGTGAATAAGGCTGCTTACCACCCCCAGGTAATAAAACAAAGGCTGGGAGCCAGGTTAGTGGTCCCTGGTGTCCCTTGTCAACCACCATCACCAGCACAGGTAACATACCCTGAGCACCTGTGATGTGCCGGTGACGTGTGACGCACCTGGTGGCAGGTCCCCCCAGCAATCTTGGGAATATTCTAGCGTCAGTTTAACTGGCTTGCACAAAGTGAAGCTGCTAGTTAAGTGCAGGGTTCAGGATTAGACCCAGGTTTGTCTTACTCGAGAGACCCAGCCCAGAGCTGCTGTGCTGCACACCCTCGTTCCAGTGTGTTGGTGTGCCGGTCCACAGATGATGCCAAAGCGACCTGGGGAGGGACACGGTGCAGAAAACACGGCAACGTCTTGTCCAAGAAACCACTTTGGCTATTTGAGAACTCACAGCTGAGTGATTTTTTGTTTAATCTGAATTTGAAAATACACTGCCTAACACATAACAGACACTTAATATAAAAATACTAATATATTGCAGTATATAGGTACCCACATGTGTTTGTGTATACACACAGAGACATATAGCTGACCCCAGCTCAGTAATTAATTGCTTTTAGTTGCTTTTTTCCCTCTCAGTAGACCAAGGTATCATGCATTTTAATAGTAGTTTGTATCACACGTAGGTTTCATTTCAGAACTCACATTTATTAACTCATTTTATCCTTATAAAATATTGAAACTTAGGCAAAACAGTCATTTATGTCTCCACCACATAGATGAGGAAAATGAGGCTCAAGGAGATTAGATAATTCACCAAAAGCCAGAAGGTTGGTACTATACCTACCTGAGGATGAGTGCAGAATGGTATTTCTCTTACTCTGCTGCATCTCAAGTCTGCTCAGATTGTACTTCCCTGGGAAACAAGAAAATGGCATTCCAATTTGCTGACATGTTCTAAGAAGAAACTTTAAATATCTGAAGTTAATACTGATCATACCGTGTCATGGATTCATTAGAGCAATCAATGTTTATATCTGTTCTTTTTTTACTACTTGCTAGTGAATGTTTGTAGTAATCTGTATGCTGTCTTCTTATTTCTGATCTTATTAATAACTTTCAGCAATAGCTTTACCTTAATGATATAAAAGGGTAAAGGTCCATTTTCTTTTTCCTTTAATGTATGTAAACCTATAAACAATCAAAAACTTAGTGAGCTTCAATTAATGGGGCACAAACACAAAATAGACAAATCCTGCCTGCAGAAATCTTCTACCAGTGGAAATTTTTCTGGATCCTAATCCACTCATGACTGGACTGGTTGAGATCTCTTTAAACTCGACCTTATAAATCTTGGCAGATCAGAAATGCTCTAGAGTCGGGCAGTCACTCAGGATGTTCCCATGCCCTGCCTCTCTTTTCAATCTTAATTTCTCAGTAGATCTTCTAGGTCAGACCTCCTGCTTCTGCTATATATTCTTCCCATGTTACCTACTAGGCTTTGCATCCTTTCTGATGTTCGTCTCAGCAATTCTGCATCTTGTGTGTCCTACACATTTTCTGATATACTATTATCTGTATTGATGGTGTTCAGTAGCACCTAAACCTTTTAAGGAGCTTCTCAAGTGGTTCAGGGGTAAAGAATCCACCTGCAGTGCAGGAGACTCAGGGGATGAGAGTTCAGTCCCTGGGTTGGGAAGATCCCCTGGAGGAGGGCATGGCAACCCACTCCAGTATTCTTGCCTGGACAATCCCATGGACAGAAGAGCCTGATGGGCTGCAGTCCATGGTTTCGCAAAGAGTCACATGTGACTGAGCACACACACATGCGTGCAAAACTTTTAGGTCTTCATTTGTAGTTCACATAACACTTGAGTTAAACTGTATTATAAAGTAGACCTGTCCAACAAAATCCTTTTTTAGTTTGTGGCTTGTAGATTTTTTTTTAACGTGACCTTGGTTTGTTTTTTCATACGGGATGCAAATGGGTACTATCAGAGCCTCTTTGCCATCACTATAGTGTAATATCATTATTACACCACACTGAAATGTGTTCAGAATTAGACGTTGTTTTTAGCTTTATCCTTTCATCAGAAGTGATTCATACTGGTGATACTGTTCCTTCTTGAATATATGAACATTCCAAAGTGTTTATATTGGGGAGATATTATGGAGGTATCATATTTGTAAAAGATGATGGCTGTATCTGTCTATATTCAATTTTTCACTTACATTCTTACGAGAGTGAAATGCATTTTTCTTGCTGTTCAATACTTAATTCTTTTCATTTGTTGTTCTGTGGTTACAGTGACTTTAGCTATGTAGCAGCTTTCCCCAAATGTATTGAGTGTGAAGAAATAGTTACTTAGCAAGATCTGACCAAAAAGAAGAAGAAAAAAATTAACTTCACAATTATTTATATGCTATTGACAGTGCCAATTCCAATTATTTCACATTAAGACTCCTTGTCTTGGTATCTGGTTGCAAGGAAACCCTCTCCTCTTACCCCCATGAAGGGCTAGGGTTTCAAAGTGCTAGTTCATTTCCATAGGACAGTACCTATATCATAGGAGATACCCATTAATGTTTGTTAAATGAATAAATAAACATAACCCAAAACACATTACAACACAAGCTTGATTTAACAAAAAAAGTTAAAAGGAAAGGAAACGGTAAGGTACTGATAGATGAATGAGTAGTACACAAACATTACATTTTTTTTTAGATCTGGGAAAAAAATCATACATCGACAATTTACTAACCTATTCATCAGCGTTATTATTTTGTATTCTCCTATTCTCTCTTCTAAGATATACATGTTTTGCTAAACAATTACCTAAAGCAGTTATATTTCAAGTGCTTGATAGAGGATTATCTAACAAACATATTTGTACTTCCCTGGTACTTTATATGAGGAGTACAGTGAGAATAAACTATTAAAAACGTCTCACATTTAGGCACTTAAGGACATGGAGGGAAAGACGAAGACTCAGGAAGCAATTAGAGGCACTCCCCTGGTGGTCCAGTGGTTACAAATCCACCTTCCAGGCTGACGTGAGTTCGATTCCTAGTTGGAGAACTGGGATCCCATACGCTGTGGTGCAACTAGAGAGGGCCGAGGACCGTACCTCCCCTCCGGAGTGCACACACTCTTGATCCTGTGCTCTGCAACTAGAGAGAACCTGTGTGCTGCAGCAAAGACTCAGCACCGCCAAAATAAACAAACATGTTAAAAAAGAAAAATAAACAAATAGAGAACATATTGGCAAGGAATAAACTGACTGGTTGCTTGCTTTGGATAATGTGTTTCAGGAATTCAGAAAAGTGGAAGATCGTTAGTATAAGTCTCATAGAAGTCAGGAGTTGAATGGAGTCTAGACCTGGAAGCCTATAGTTCTGGTTTTGCCAAAAGAGGTGCGAAATTCTGAGTCGAGTGAGATAAATGTGAAAGCATTTCATAAAAGGTAAATTTCTGTAGAAATGGATAGGATGATCACTCTCAACCCCGTCTTCACTGTAAGCTCCTATTTTCCTGTCTCCACACAATAGCTCACATCAACAAGGCAATCATTTTCCTAAAGTGTCCCCTTGATTATTGACTTTTTCTTTCTTAAAAAGTTAATTTTATTGTATTTATTTATTTACCTACTTGACTGCACCAGATCTTAGTTGTGGCATGCAGGATCTTTCATTGCACCATATGGGATCTAGTTCCCAGACCAGGGATCAAACCCAGGGCCCCTGCACTGGGAACACAGAGTCTTAGCCACCAGACCACAAGGAAAGTCTCTGATTATGTTCTCCTTAACAAGGAAGGTGTCATCAGGCTACACAGTTAGGTCCCAGACTCACCTCCCTGCTCAACTTTATCAACCGCTGCCACCCTGTGTGACCCTTCCTTCAGCCCAGTGGTACCAGGCACTCCCTTGTGCTTTGCAGCCACTGCATCTTGCCTCTGCCTGAACATATCTTGGAAGATGAGAAGTTCGTGTGCCCATCAGGATGGGCTGGTTAAATACTAGAGAACTTCCCTAATTTCTCAGGTTGGTGGCGATCCCCTCCTGCTCTTACTCTTCATAACCTTGTTTCCTGAATCCTTTTTTTTTTTGTCCCTGACATTGTATTCTGCTCTACCTTCACTAGGAAATTTTAATTCCTGGTGGTCAGGAAATAATTCATTTGGAATTCTCTACTCTTTTTAAACAGTGCCTTGTACATAGGCACTTCACTCAGTTTAATATTGAGTGAGTGAATGTTTCTAAGATATAGAAAGATAAGACAGAAGAACAAAAACCAAAATATATTGTTTTCAAAAGCTATGCCACCAGAACTTTCTGGGGATTTTTTGAGCTTGCGGAGGACTAGTATGTGAAGAGTTAAGAAAAGTTTTACTAACAACTGCAGCTGTTTGTGGGGGAGCTCAAGGACATTATGAGATTAGCAGGAATAGGACTTTGAAGTCTGTACTAGTCTCTGGAATTCCCCAGTCCCCCTCTCCACCCCCAGCTCCCCGCTTCTCTTCTTCAAAATCCCCACCCCTCTCCACTTTCCAGGGAGTGTTAAAAATGTAACTATGGAATTATGTAGCTAGATAATACTGAGTACTTTCTGAGTCGTATTTATACAAAAGTCCTTGTTGGGTATTCTTTGGTCCTCTCCTAGCATAGACTGTACTCTTGTGGCATGTAGTATTAAAATAATTATAATAATAATAAAAGTTTACATGTTGCTTGTGTCCCACTCATCTCACAAGAAAGCAAATGCCCAAACAAAGATTTAGAGATTCAGTTGGCTCATTGCTGTCTCATTTATTAAAGGAAGTGGTCATCGTTGGTCTCTGATTTGCTTCAGAGTTAGATTTTCACCATAATACTGTTGCCCACCAATGAATGGAAGTATTTCGGGGGTGCCTTCAGTCCAGCTATAATAAACCTGATTTTAAATTAAATCAGCATTCAGCTACAGCAACCAAAATTATTTAAATATTGAAACATACAGAAGCCTAGTACTGCTTGTACATGAAGTTGTGGTGCCAAAAACTCAAGAACCCTGGTAGATGTACCCTGCGTGCATACTCAATACTCCTAGTTTTCTTGGCTAGGAAAGGATATGATAAAAATACTTGTCTTCTTAGCAGATAAACATGCCCATACACCTGGCAAAATAGAACTGAGGGAAGATCGGTTTACAAGGAAAATGCAAGATAATGAGAAATTTTCTTAAATCAAGGCTTTACATAGAAAACCTTTAAATAGAACTGTAACCTGAAGCTATTCACATGTAAGCATTCTTAATGTGCGATGGAATCTGCACATAAAAAGAAACTTGACTCCACAGGAATAATAGAGACTCTTCAAATAGACGATGAAAATAAAAAAGTCACAAAAAGCAGAGAAAAATCGACTGCTGGTACTTATTCCCTAGAACCTGTGCACTTTTCCCAAACTTTAGAAAAAATGCCAGTGCCTTCACAGCAAAGCCTGATGAGAACCGGCGGCTCCTTACGTGCTGAATATTCCTTTGACGGACTTAACTCTTTTCTATACAGAGCCTGAAGGGTCTCCAGCAGCCACTTAGAGACTCACTGCCTCTGCAGAGCTTTGCCTAAACCCTCTCCCCAAAGCAGTAATTATTGTCTTTGTGATTCAATGAGGTGCACTTAAAATAGTTATTTAATGTGCATTACCAGTATTTTCTATGCCTTGTCTGCACAACAATAATGTAAGTTCCTCATTTGTCTGGATTTTTAATTATTTTGTATTCATAGTAAACGGTTCGTGGTGGCTCACATGGTAAAAATAAGTTGCCTGCTATGTGGGAGACCGAGATTCAGTCCCTGGGTCAGGAAGATTCCCCTGGAGAAGAGAATGGTTGGAAAATCCCATGGACAGAGGAGCCTGGCCGGGTGCAATCCATAGGGTCGCAATGAGTTGGACGTGAATAAACAACTAACACTTTTCACTTTTACAGTAAACAACCACACAGAGGGCATGCATGTACACAGAAGACATGTTTATCCATGAAAAATGGAGAATTAATCAAGAATAAGAATGCCTCATCCATTCCTAAACCAACATAAGGCACCATTGATACATTCAGCACATAATTAATGAGACTTATATTGTTTCAGGTACAGTAACTAGGCTCTGAAATTCAGTGGTGAAATAAATAGGATATCTGCCCTTGGGCATTCACAATGATTTGGAATTTTATCTTCCATATAGATAATACTGATGTGACTATAAGTCTTCTATCAAAGTCCCACAGAATGAGTATTGTCCTAACCTAAAATGTGGAAGAAAGAAAGGATGATGACTTTTCCTCTCCAAACGGAGAGACTCATTCTCTTTCCCTTTAAGTCAATGGTGATAGATTACCATTCACACCACTGTTCAGTCAGTTTTTCATTATATGTTGGATCTTTACTCTTCTCTATGTAACTTGCATGACCCTTTATTGAGATGTAGGAGTGAATGGGCTTCAATGGTTACACATCCCTTGCAAATCAATGGAGCTAAACCTGGCTGCACATTCAAATACCTTAGTATGCTTTTAAATACATTACAGAAGGCTAGTCCTCACCCACAGAGAATCTAATTAATTGGCCCTAGGTGGGATTTGGGTGTTCATATTTTCTTATTTTACTTCCTAGGGGATTCTGATATGAAGCCAGGGTTGAGAATCACTGTTGTAATCCCTGATTGTTCATAAGTATATCCTTAAATCTTTCTGAATAGAAAATCAGGAACCTAACAGGAAATAGTATGTGCATAGCTATTCTTTCTATAATTACTAGTATCTTAAATAAGAAGTCCAGGGAAATTGCATGGATTAATATCATATTAAAATGACCATGCCCATTATTTTAAATGTTGCAAAAGTTTGAAAAAACAATTGTAGAAAGGACAGACGTCTTAGGAATCAAACAAAAAAAGCTCTACAAATTTTTAATATGTTCTTGAAATTTCTCTATTTCAAAGCATCTCAATATCTCAGCTTTCTCATCTGTAAGTTAAGGATACCAAGGTTTATCTTGGAGAGTTCTTTTAAAAGTTAAATGAATATTCAATACAATTGATCCTCGCTACTCCCAGATTCAGCAATTGTAAATTAGCCTACTTGCCAAAATTTATTTGTTATTCCAAAATCAACACTTGTGGCATTTTCCTGGTTAATTGTGGACATGCAGAGTGATGAAAATTTGGAGTTGCATTCCCAGCTGAAGTTGGACAAGACTATGCTCTGCCTTTTCATTTTCAACCTTCCGACTGGAAACAGTCGTCCTTTCATGGCCTACGTAGTGCCATGTTTTGTTTGCCTGTTTTAACTTTTTTTGCTCTTTGTCAGTCACCTCACTGTTTCACACAGTGGCCCCCAAGCGCAGTGCTCTGTGGTGTTCCCAAGTGCAAGAAGGCCGCCATGTGCATCCAGAGAAAATGCGTGTGTTCCCTAAGCTTCACTCAAGCATGAGCTCTGCTGTTGGCCATGAGTTCCATGTTAATGAATCCATGAACATTGACAAATATATAGTAAATAAGGTGCCTTTGAACAAACACACACATATAACAAACTCATATATTGATCCATTGACGTTGTGACAGGCTCACAGGAACCTAACCCTGTGTTTACTTGATGAGCAATGATTCAATATTCTCTATGACTTTGTTTGTGGCGACTTTATAGAGTATAACTACCATGAATAACACCAACTGACTGTACACAAAGTATCTAGCATCTTGCCTGGAACCTAATTCTTGCTAGAAAATGTTAGTTTCTCTGCTCCTCTCGTGCATTATTAGTTTTCATCTTTAAATTATTTTCAAATTAAGTCCAGGTATCAGTGGATGCATCGATTCTATTTGTAATAAAATCCTTATCTGTAAGGACAATTCCATGTGAGCGTACACTGTCCAGAATTAAGCCTTCTATAATAGTGAGATTTCAAGAAATTTTTCAAGCTCAAAACAGCTAGAAAAACATTTTAAAATCTTTTATTAGCAAAAAAGATTCCCAGCACCAAATGCTGCTAATAAAAGCTGCCTCGTGGATGGGAAGAACCTCCTGATGAAATGTTAAGCCCGTAAACAGCTCGAAACACATGGAGAAGGATGGTGATCGTGGATGGTAACATCAATTAGAGGTACAGACAAGCATGGGAATGAATAGACATTTTTGACAGTGGAAAATAATGAATGACAAGATGCAAAAAAAGAGAACAGCTACAACTATTAGGACATAAAGAATGCCCTGTGTAATGCCTGTAACCCTAGAGAGTATCAAGCTGCCGTCTTGAAAACAAGTCATCAACAAAGTACTCTCTTGGTCACCCATTTATTGACTGTCAGAACTATTCTAAATACTATGCTACTCTGGGCACTAGAATATTCTAACCTCTGCAATAGATCAGAGCACTGGAAAAAATATGCAGTTTGATTTGTCCTCCTCTGGTGAAAGGCACAGGATGGAAGTGTAAAAGCAATGCTGATGGCATGTATAGGCAAAAATGGGTGAGCATAAATAAATGATAACAAGTCAGCTGAGTAGTAAGCTTTTAAGCCTTCACAGCAGAATTAAGAATGGAAATCTATTAAATATTTGTAGATTCTGAGTATCACTGTGCATATTGACATATTTAGGATTTCTGAAGAACCAGCATGATTCCCTTTCTATTGAAGTTGTTTGTATGTCCTTTAGCAGAGTTTTATAATTTTCTTCAGCTTGATCCTACCTACTTATTCTTAGTTTTTTTCCTACGTTTTTAACATTGTTAGTGTTCTCATGAACAGTACTTTTTCTGCTTCAACTTTGAACTAGAGGTTACAAGAATACAAGGAAGTTAATGATTTTTTCACTTCCTATTTTTTAAAAATATCTCTTAAAATTTAATTCAAAAAGAGAAAGAATATATCTAAAAAAACAGTACATATTCTCCTCCTTTGCAACATTTATATCTTTTTCAGTACAATACTTAACAGCATTTATAGGAAAATTTGCGCTTCCCTGATAGTTCAGTTGGTAAAAAAAAAAAAAAATCCGCCTGCCATGCAGGAGACCTGGGTTCAATCCCTGGATTGGGAAGATCCTCTGGAGAAGGGAAAGGCTACCCACTCCAGTATTATGGCCTGGAGAATTTCATGGACTCAGTAGTCCATGGGATCGCAAAGAGTCAGAAACAACTGAACAACCTTCACTTTCATAGAAAAATTTATTCTGTGCAGTGACAGAAGGATTTAATTTCTTTATTCTGACTTGGATGTAACATTTGTCTTTTATGAGAATTATGGTGATGGTTGGTTTAAGGTAGATATCTTTATGATGCTAATGAAGCGTTATTCTTTACCTAATGAGAAGTCCTTAAATTTTGTACAAACTTTTCAACATCTCAGTAAATTTATACATTGTATCCTTTGAACAACAAATGTAATTAACCATATTAATAAATGTACCAAACCATCATTGGTTTCCTAGAGGAGGAGGGAAGAGCCTTCACAGTTATAATGTAATATTATAGCATTTTCTCAATTCTTAAGAGGCCATCAATTATTACAATAAAGAACCTTTCAAAGAGAAAAAGAAACATTACTATGTAAGATATACATATGGACTATAAGGCTGTCTCTTATACACATCTAGATGTGTATAAGAGACAGTGGTTTTCACTTTCATAGAAAAATTTATTCTGTGCAGTGACAGAAGGATTTAATTTCTTTATTCTGACTTGGATGTAACATTTGTCTTTTATGAGAATTATGGTGATGGTTGGTTTAAGGTAGATATCTTTATGATGCTAATGAAGCGTTATTCTTTACCTAATGAGAAGTCCTTAAATTTTGTACAAACTTTTCAACATCTCAGTAAATTTATACATTGTATCCTTTGAACAACAAATGTAATTAACCATATTAATAAATGTACCAAACCATCATTGGTTTCCTAGAGGAGGAGGGAAGAGCCTTCACAGTTATAATGTAATATTATAGCATTTTCTCAATTCTTAAGAGGCCATCAATTATTACAATAAAGAACCTTTCAAAGAGAAAAAGAAACATTACTATGTAAGATATACATATGGACTATAAGGTGCTTCTTAATTTCAAAAACATTAAAATGTAAGAAATGGATAGCTTAGAATTAAAGACACAGTAGAAGGCTTCTGAATTTAAATTGCAAAGATTAACTTTTATTTTAGCAATGAAATTCATAAATGACAACAAACAAAGCTATGTGTGTCCAGTTTTGGTATTGAATTATGCAGTCTTTCCTCCCCATACTTATAAAGATTTGATCCATCATCTTCTAAAATCTGTAAGGATATCTTATATAACCATAAGTAATCACATTAATCACAATATTCTATACAATAGTAGCAATCTGTGTTAAAAGAAAAAGTTAATTATATTAGGCACATTCTGTTTAAGAAAGCATAGGAGACTATCATTCAGCTTCCCTAGATACGCACACAGACACACAGCAGTTTAGAATATAAAAATAGAAAAGATACCCTTCTAAAAACAACAAAAGTTATTAGGAATAAACTTAACAAGAAATCAACATGACTTGTCAAAACTATTGAGGAACAAAAAGGGCATACCTTTTCCTTGAACAAGAGATCTTAACATTATTAAGATGTCAATTTTCAAATTAGTGAATTTGATGGAATCCAAATTAAAATACCAATAGAATATTTTAAATTAGAAAGAATCTAAAATCCTCATGGCAAACTGAACACATGGAAATAGCCAGGAAAATAGAAATAATAAGTGAGGTATAACATTAAATAATTTGGTACTAGCACATTATATAGAAAAAAAAATAAAATGATATAGAGTATAATTCCAAATACATATAGAAAACTTGGTATATGAAAACTTTAATGTTAAAATCAGTGAAAAACAGGACTTGTCCAATAAAATGGTAGTGAGAAAGTGGCCAGCCAGCTGCAAAAGAATAAAGCTACATCTGTTACTAACTACAAATGGATCCACCAGTCAAATGTTTTTTAAAAATGAAAGTATTAGAAGAACATATGGGATCATAAATTTTGTGGGAGTTTTGTTGTTGTTGTTTACAAACTTGGGAGTGGGAAAGGTTTCATAAACACAGAAGTGATGACTGATAAATTTGATTAGAAGAATTAAAAGTCCTCACATGACAAAAATGTTTTTCTAATTAATTAATTTTAATTGGAGGCTAATTACTTTACAGTATTGTAATGGTTTTGCCATACATTGACATGAATCGGCCACAAGTGTACAGGTGTCAGCCCAACCTGAACCCCTCCCACACATTTCCCTCCCAACTCATCCCTCTGGATTGTCCCAGCACACCAGCTTTGAGTGCCCTGCTTCATGCACTGAACTTGGTCTGATCATCTGTTTTACATATGGTAATATACATAGTTCAATGCTATTCTCTCATATCGTCCTACCCTCACCTTCTCCCACAGAGTCCAAAAGTCCATTCTTTATATCTGTGTCTCTTTTGCTGTCTTACATATAGGGTCATTGTAACTGTCTTTCCAAATTCCATATATATGTGTTACTATACTGTATTGGTGTTTCTCTTTCTGACTTATTTATTCTGTAAAATAGGCTCCAGTTACATCCACCTCATTAGAACTGACTCAAATGCACTGTTTTATAGCTGAGTAATACTCCATTGTGTATATGTACCACAACTTCCTTATCCATTCATCTGCTGATGAACATCTAGGTTGCTTCTATGTCCTAGCTGTTGTAAACAGTGCTGCAATGAACATTGGGGTACATGTGTCTCTCTCAATTCTGGTTTCCTCAGCCTGTGTGCCTAGCAGTGGGATTACTGGTTGTATGGCAGATCTGTTTTCAGTTTTTTAAAGGATCTCCACAGTTCTCCATAGTGGCTGTACTAGTTTGCATTCCCACCAACAGGGTAAGAGGGTACCCTTTTCTCCACACCCTCTCTAGCATTTATTGTTGTAGACTTTTTGATGGCAGCCATTCTGACCAGCACGATTTGTAGGCCATAACAGAGGGATGATTTCCTTTATGTATACAGAGTAATGAAAATTCAATAAAAGAAAGGGTGAAGATCATGAATACACAGATTACAGTATAAACGGCTTATCAATTAAAAGAAAGATGGTTAACCTCACTTAAAATTAAACATAAATCAACAATAAAATTTTTACCCAAACATTAGGAAATTTTGAGTATACATGTTGGCAAAGGTGTGGAAACTGATACTTTCATATTGATATGATGTAACTTCTGTAAAGAGTATAGCATGTTATAGTTTGACTAGCACATACTCTGCAAACCAGAAGTTGCTCTTTTAGGAATTTACATAAAATATATAATTGCACATGTTCTCAAATACAATAACAAGAGTAATAATGATAACTACCACTTATCAAGCATTTGTTATAGAACAACTGTTACTCAAAGTGCTTTACATGTAGTACCTATTTAATCCACTCAAACATCCTATAAATTATACATCAATTAGGAGTGCTATTAGCTGCAAATAATTAGTAAATTCTGTTTCTTTGAGAGTTGGGCCAGAAAGAAGGCTGAGCACCAAAGAATTGATTCTTTTGAATTGTGGTGTTCGAAAAGACCCTTGAGAATACCTTGGACAGCAAAATGAACCCAGTCAGTCCTAAAGGAAATCAGTCCTGAATACTCATTGGAAGAACTGATGCTGAAGCATCAGTGAAGATCCAACACTTTGGCCACCTGTTGTCAAGAGCTGACTCATTAGAGAAGACCCTGATGCTGGGACAGATTGAAGGCAAAAGGAAAATACTGTGGCAGAGGATGAGATAGTTAGATAGCATCACCCACTCAATGGACATGAATTTGAGCAAACTCTGGGAGATAGTGAAGGATAGGGAAGCCTGGTACGGTGTAGTCCATGGGATCACAAAGAGTCAGACATGACTTAGTAACTGAAAAACAACAGCAATGCGGTTTAGTAGTGCATCATCTAATTAAACAGGAAGTTTGGAAGTGACTGGTCCTAGGTGCAAATCGGTGGCGTAGCCTTCTGGGCTCTGGTTGATGTCTTAGCAGTCCTTGTGGCCTTCTCATGGTGCCAAGAAGGCTACAGAGGCTCTGATCATCACAGTCTCACACATCGAATGGCAACATTAGAAGAAGGGGACAATCCAGGGTCTCCTTAGTCCATCTCTTGATCAGGAGCAAAAGTCTTTCCAGAATCCTCACCCAGCACAAACTTTCACTTACATGTCACTGGACAGTTAATATTAATTGTAACACTTATTGAGTGCTTAAGAAGTATGAGACCCTGCTATAAGTTCTTTGTATATATTCACTCACTCCTTTAATCTTCACAGCATTTTTTAATGCAATAGGGACTACAATGATAATTTCTTGCATTCAATGAGTTTAAGTAGCTTCTCTAAATTTACACTGCTGGACCCAGGATTCTGACTTCACAGTCACGCATTTAACCGATGTTAACCGATGCACCATACCATATCTCCAGATCTTGTGTCTCTGCTTAAACTTCTCACTGACAAAGAGCGTTGTCATTGCAAACTTTGCTAAAATCAATCATTGTTTATCCTCTAGAGCTGCTAGAAGAGGGACTTAACTTGGCTGAGTATATTGTTTGGCCACCAAGACAAAAGTCAGTGTTCTAAATCTTAAACAAGGAGGAAACAGCCATTGGGTAAACAATCAAAGGAATCTATGATAAATACGTGCTATTATTGTCCCCAGTAAACAAATAAGGAACCTGAAACATAGATTAAGTAACTTGCCTCAGGTTATGCTTCTTGTGAGGGTCCTGAGATATTTCTTGAAAATGCCTGGAAGTGATCTAAATGTGTATGAATAGGAGTCAAGTTAAATAAATTATGGAGATTGATGTAATATGATAGTTTGTAATTTTCTTTGAAAATGGGATAGATCAATATGTAAATATGTAAAGTGGACCCAGTAACTGGGGAGTAGAGAAAAATTATTTTGATGGGATAGTTTTATATAATATTTGAATTTTGGTCATATACATGTGTTGGTTTTTCAAGTAAAATATATAATTTATTTAAAAACTAGTTTTGATGTTACAAATGGTATTTTTCTGTATCATTTTACAAACTTCCTGAAGATCTTGAAGAGCTGATTTTTCACTATATTTCTTTACACTTGTTTGGACAGTTTACAGGAACTCATGTTTTCAAATGCAAATTTAAATAATTTGAAAAGCAATCAGAGTCTGCTGTTTTCATCTGTTAATAAAGTCAGGTTTTGGATAAAGAAACACAGTTATCATTTGCCAAATGTCTTCTCAGAGCAAAGGAAAGCCAGTCCATTTTGTACTCTCAGTGACGGATATATTCTTTTTCGTATTTACTTCATTTTCTTAGGAAACCAAGTAAAAGAAAAATAGATTTTCTTTCTTAATCCACTTTAGATGCCAGTTTCATCCTTGTACATTTCTTAAAGGAACATTTACCTGACAGGCTTCTTCCCTCCTCTGTGAAATTTCCAATATGCTCTTCCCCTGGGAAACTGTTTCATAAGAGATGTGTATGAAGATTGAACTTGACTCTATTTGTTTTTGAGATGGCCTATTTTACATGGCTCCTTTTTAGATTCTTTTACATCTTTTTTCCCTACTTAAAAATGAAATCAAAACTGATGATGATGAAAATACTGACGGTGTAATCTCTGCCTACCAGACTAAATTAAGATTTTCTAAATCCACCTTGGCACTGCCTTGCTAAATCTACAGTCCTTAAGATTTTCTGGGTGAGGGGTGAAGCTATGGAAACTGCATGAAGAGCTGGCTTCTTACATTCTCTCCTGAAGGGAGGAACTCAGAGAGAAAAGCAGTGTTAGTGAAAAGCTCATTCCAGGAAGGAACAGAGGAACTGAAGCTCTGGCTCTGTGGGAAAATGGAGACTTTGAAGGTAATAATGCTTGTGCGTCCAAGAAGAATAATGACCAGTTTGTGTCCTGAGAAGGTGATGCTGGAGTCCCTTTGTGCAAAGAAAAGCCATGTTGCCTAGTTACAGAGAGATTTTGCTCTACGTGTTGAAAGTTCAGGCAGGAGTAGAGTTAGAACCCACATCCCTAATATAAAGCAAAAAGATTTTTAATGATGCTAATACAGAATTTTGTTATTCAAACACAATTCTTGTCCCAGTTAGACAGTTCATCCCAGGAGTCTTGCACAAATCATGGTTGAAAGTACTCAGGTGCTTCTTCATTTCATTATTTGATATTCCTAACATGCAATGAATTGACCTGAGGCCCCTTCCTAGCTAGTCACTACAAACTTCAAATGTGGTATGCAAATCACAGGTATGTGTCTGACTTGCTTCACCTTGGAAGCACAAGAAGAGCCAGAGTTGTTGTATGTTAGAGTGAATCAGTGTGTGTCTAGGTGTTCGGGAAAAAGACAAGCAGCAGTGTCTCCAGTGCTGTGAGTTCAAAAGAGATGCAGTGTCGGAGCAGTAGCAATCATAGTAATCTACATGTGATTGTGTTGTGTTATCACAGTCTTTTAAGTACCATCTCCCAGAGCAGCAACACTAGTAACATCAGAATGAAAGTTCAGATCATCTCTGTGATCCTGTCACTCCCTTTTAATGAACCAATGAAACCTAAAATTAGCCAAGATTCTATGAAATAGGATCTGTCTCTGTTTTAACTGTGAATGACAGCATTATAAAATTAGAAAAACCAGAAAATTCAGTTATTAGCTCATCACTCTTTGTGCATTCTTCTTAAAATGTACCTTCCTTTGTCTCTATCAGAACCCAAAATGCATCCAAATACATTTCAGCAATAGCCTTCCCCAATAGGCATTCTCTGTGTTTACATATTTACATCACTTCTTAGGAGTTCATTTCTTTTAAACTTGTACTTTAAACAGACAAATATGAATTCAGTTCAACTCAATACATATATTTTGAGTTGAATAGAACAGAGCATTGAGTTGAGCAGAACACAAAACAGATTTTTTAAGCAGATGGCATTCACCTAGATTGCAGGGTTCAGTTGTGAAAGAGAAGATGGAGCGCAAAGTGTTTATTGTTCACAGACAGAGACATATTGACTCATACAGAATAACAGTCATAGATATGAAAAATCAAGAGTGTGTATATTTTGGGAATGGCAAATGGTTCAGTTAGGATGAAACAGCCCTAATGTTACATGTTGAGGAGAAGTAGGCTCAAGAGTGAAGTACTCATCATATATTTTAAAGCAATTTTGATGATCAGATGAAGCAATATGCATAAGTTATTTAGTAGTGCTTGATACAATGTAGGTGCCCAAACAAACACCACCTCCTTTAATTTTGTGGGTAGTTGGGAGCTTTAGAGATTGCACAGACACTAACAATTTCCAGAAGGAATGCTGCAAGAACATTGTTCACTTTGAAAAAGGCCAAGCATGTTCACCAAGGGAAAATTACTTTGTTGCAACTAGCAAGGTCCTTGAAATCTTTCTCTCCTCTGACCAGTGAACTGTTTATTTTGACTCAATACAGTGTCACTAAAACTGAATTATCTTATTTCCTGATCCTGAATTAATCCTGGATTGATGTCTGAAGCACTAGATTCAGGATTTTGCTTTATTTTGTTCCCACAGTAGTAATAGGGTCAGAAGCTTTGAAAAGAGACCTTTTCATGTAAACCAGTGATGGACTTTCTGGTGTCTGGAGATAAAAACCTGTGAGACTTGGTGTCACAGAAAGGGGGCACCTGGAATACAGCGATCATAGTTCTTCACCCAAATTCTGAAACAAGATCCATCAAAAGATCTTGATGCTTCTTTGAATTCAAGGCAGCCTGTGAAATGTAATTTGAAAAATGAACTGCTGAGTTTTCCAGATGTTCTAGCAGTGGATGAGAGAAGAGAAAAAAACAGTTTGAAAATTCAACTGTCCTTCACAAAATCTAGGCATACAGATATGACATGGAAACTCGTCTAAAGCAACTGTCTTGCTGGGAGATCCAGCTCCACAAATCAAATTGCCCATGGATGCCCAGACTATAAGGAACATTCATGGAATCAGAACCTGAAGTCCTTAAACTTCTGGGTCTGTTCATATTTATTGTGTCAGACTTCTTCATCTTGGCCAAGTAGATATTTTTCTTATGAATAAAAAATCTAGAAATCAGTGTTAGAACAAATCTGAAGGCAGGTAACACTGGATACATTAATAGAGTCTCAAAACAAAAACAATGTTCAACACAAGGCATCATATCTACAGCAGATGATACTTACTAATAGTTAGTCCCTCTCCACTAACATACCTTTATACCCACATATACCCACACATAAAATGGTGACACTCATTTTACATTTATAAAGTGCTTAACTTATGCCTTACAAATATATGTACAGCTACAGAGGAATTTGCTCTGATTGGGTTCTTTTTGAAGATTCCTCTATGTTACAGCTGAGTTCTGTTTATAGAATATCTAGTCAGCTCCTACTACATGTGCCAGGCAAAATTCTAGGGAGCAGTGATTCCAATTAAGAAGCCTTCTTAACTTAAAAAAGGCAATAAAATAGTTATTTAAGATCTAAATCAGTACTATGACATGAACTGAACCGTTATCATGTATTACATCCATAAAATGGGGCTTCCCTAGCAGCTCAGTGGTAAATACAGAAAGTGAAGTGAAGTCGCTCAGTCATGTCCGACTCTTTGCGACCCCATGGACTGTAGCCTACCAGGCTCCTCTGTCCGTGGGATTCTCCAGGCAAGAGAACTGGAGTGGGTTGCCATTTCCTTCTCCAGATCTTCCCAACCCAGGGATTGAACCTGGGTCTTCCACATTGCAGGCAGATGCTTTACCATCTGAGCCACCAGGGAAGACTATAAAAAAAAAGAAAAAAGAAAACCCACCTGCAATCCAGGAGACATGGGTTTAATCCCTGGGTCGGGAAGATCCCCTGGAGAAGGGAATGGCAACCCACTCCAGTATTCTTGCCTGGGAAATCCCATGGATAGAAAGCCTGGTGGGCTACAGTCCATGGGGTCACAAAGAGTCAGACACAACTTAGCAACTGAGCATACACACACAGCCATAAAATATTCAAAAAAAAATACCACACTAATGTAACTGTAATTTTTACCAGGGGTCTAATAATCCCTTCTCAACAGGAAGTGACCCTGGGCAGATCTTTTAGCATCTCTGTGAAGTCGC